>JBAMJV010007294.1:0-45706 GCA_037951105.1 Echinarachnius parma | reverse complement strand
GTGTGCCCCCCCCCCCCCCCCCCTCAAAAAAAATAAAATAATAACATTCAATAAATAAAAAATAATAATACAACAAAATAAATTATAATGATAATAATAAAATAACAATAATAAAAATAAATCAATCAATAAATAAGTAAAATGGTAATAAATAAATTTAAAAAGCAGGCCCCATGCAACGCCACTGTCACATCTTAAATCAGAACATACTGATCAAAATGTTGAGCGATGAATGGGTCCTTCTTCGGTCCGCCCTTCTTCGAAGAAAGCATTTGTATGTAAGCTTCCTCTTTAGGTTATTCTTCGCCTTGGGAAACTTTCAAAGAGCCACATATTGTTTGATTAAACCACTAATTATGTATTTGTATCATATCATTAAAAATATTGAATTAAAAACAAAAATATCTTGCGTAACCAATAGACTCAAATTAAATACCAAATGTCCAGATGCCCAGATGTAACCAGTGTTGCCGTTTAATATCAATATTACTTTGTACCTTCCAGGGTCTGGATGATATACGAGAAGAGGTGGGGGACCCGACGGAGCCCCTCATAGATGGACGTTTGGTCATGGAAAGTGAGTATTCACCGAGAATAATGTTCATAATTATATACAGCGTGAGTCTGTAATGAATTGATGCATCCATTATCACAGAACCACCAAACTCAAAACTTGGACCTGGGCATTTTTTACATGACTTACGAAATAACGGACTGTCACCAAATTCAAAACTTTTTTTAATGACTTTATCGACTTACAAATTGGCATCATGTTCACTAATGCATGAAGTGATGTATTATTTTAAATGACACCTTGGGTTTAAGTCAAGCTCCTATCTTATCTTGCCACATCATGATTAGGTACTGTTATGTGCACTACCTGTATGTATGTGGTCGAGATTTGCAAATTCTATCTTTTGTATTTTCTCCCCTCAGCCAAAGCCTGATCAATTTGATGCTGACAAGCCAGGCAGTGCTCAACGTCTTTGATAACGAGAAAGATGTTGCTGGTTTACGTAAGTTTCTTTATGTTTTTTATAAAAGTTTTGATTTTAATGGACAAGTATTGTTAATATACTTTGAGTTAGCAATAATCTCCACAATGAAACTAATGTTAACCCATTGACTACGGGAACTGAGTGGGTTTTGTACAAAGTCTATGGAGACTTCAGAATCTCGTAGTGAACAGGTTACAAATTACATTTATAAGCAGTTCTTAATATTATTGAGAATGAGAAAAATGGAGCTGGTCTTCGTAATTTTTGTTCATCTTTTTTTATAAATTGTTTGTTTTCTTTTATGGACAAGTATTATTCTTTTTTTTTTTTGAGGTAGAGATAAACTCAATATTGAAACTAGAAAGAGAGTGTAATGGAGTATTCAAATACTTGCCTCCTTGATATGCATTTCCCAGAGAGTTTATGCATGGTACATCATGTTCCCAGTTGCTATTTCTAATTAAAGGGACTTAGTAACATTGTCCAAATCCTCAAAATAAATTTTTCATTCTAGCGGTTCCCTCATACCTTGTTGTATTCGTATTAACAATAAAATCATGGGACAGGTTTCGGTTTTTCAAATTTCCCTTTCATTACAAAGATATGTACGATCAAAGTATTCAGATAAGAAAAACTCCGGGTGAGTTTTTCTTCTGTGTACAAAGTGAGTGCAGTGAGTTATTGAATATCACTTTGCATTTTCGCTCATTACTTGGCCATGCAATGTCCATTTGACTTGAAATTTTCACACAATACCCTGTGGACATATGAGATAACAATAATGTACATTGCATCAACCATTCATTTTTTGCACATGTCAACAAAGTTTCTAGATCCCTTTAAGATGAACAAATTATTGATTTTTCAACAGAAATGCTAATTTTTGTTGTGAATTTCTATTGCAGAAATGAAAGGCATCACCCAGCAATCTCATATAGGTTTCCTTACCATCTTGGAGAACCTCAAGTATTGCGAGGTAAGATTGTCAACAAGGTTCATGTAGTCCAGAGGGTACAGTCAAACCCTGTCTTAGTGGCCACCTGTCTATAGTGGCCACCCAAATTGTTCCCTTGCAGAGAAAAACAATGTTAGTGAATCCCTCCACAGAGGTCACTTATCAACAAAGACCACATTTCTTGTTTCCCTTAGGTGGTCACTATAGACAGGTTTAACTGAACTTGCAACTGGTTTATATAAATATCAATAAGTTTGAATATAATTGGCTGTTGAAAATAATGTGTTGACAAAGCAGTGGGAAGTGATTAATATAAAGTAAATGAAAAAGTATAAAGTAATGAAAATACAGTCAAACCTGTCTCAGCAACCTGTATATAGCAGCCAACCTGCCTACAGTGCCCACCAAACTGATCCCTTGCAGAGATAATGTTATGGAATCCCTCTTAAGAGGTCACTTCTCGAAGGGGGCCAACATTTTTGTTTCCCTAAAGTGGTCACTACTTTGCACACAAATTTCAGCTGATTATAACCCTCGATGAGCTTTCATAATTGGCTATTTAATAATGAGAATGTGTTGTGGCAATTGCAAGTGATTATTGGAAGATAAATAATAATGAAAATAAATGTTTTTACAACCCTACAAACTTAATGGCTTAATTAGCAATGTAACCTGGTTTATATCATAAGTCAATTTGTTTACAAAATATTTTTTGTGGGGATTTAATAGTTCTAATTTGACAGAGTTATTTTTGAGGTAATTTCTGCCAGGGGATAGGGTGACCATTCTTCCATTCTTACCAAGTTGATCAATTTGTTTAATAATCTTTTTTGTTTGTATTCTTGATGTTTGTGTTTGTAGGTTGGAACGTTTTTGAAGAGCCCCAGCTACCCTATATGGTTGCTTGCCAGTGAAACTCATCTTACAGTATTCTTCTCCACGGTAAGTTGCTTTGCAATGCCATCTTTGTTTTATTTTATTAATGGTGTGCCAAAAATTGGTTCAGGCCCTGGCTTTTCAATATGAAGCTAGTGGGTATGATGCCTATCCATAGCATATGTGTCGGGGGGGGGGGGGGGGGCTTGACTATGACCCAGGACCAGCCCTAGTTCCACTTATCTCTAGATATGCTAGAGTAATCGTTTACGGTTGAATGAATGTAGAAGGTATGCATGCTCTGCTACGTTATTTGGGGTTTGATGTCAATGTAGCATACATACAATTGAAAACGTTGAGCCATGGCAAATGTCGCTGGTCTCTCAGGGAAGATAATATTATTATCATCATATGCTGATTAACCTTGTTATCCTGACAATGAGATGATGATTCTTATTATGATAATGATCTCTTTTTCTTCTTGGGTCACTACTCAAGTCCCGTCCAGTACTGTACACCAGGGTAGGAAATACACGAGGTCTGAGGGCGATTTTGCCCCCTAATTTTCAAAAAAGCCCCTGAAATCAGTAGTTAGCCCCTGACATCCATCAGATTGAAAAAGTAGCCCCCTAAAAATGAAAATTAATTCTATCCCTGCTACACACAGGCTCAGGTTCTATAATGAGATTATGATTATCGTTATTCTCATGATGATTATGATTGTGATTGTAATTAGTATTATCATACTTTATGTAATATCTATATACAAATATTATTCAATTATTGCTTCACAATCTATTCAATCATTCAGGAGCTTGCCCTGGTTGCCAAGGAGACGAAGTGGGAGGGGGCTCGGAGGGTGTTCAGCGAGTACGACACGGAGGGGAGTGGCTTCATCCAGTGTGGCATGCTACAGCATGTACTAGAGGCATTGGAGCTGGTCGCTGTACCTGAATAGTAAGTATCAAAACAAATACAGTCAAACTTCTTTTTAGCAAGAAGTATCATTAAACGTAGGAGCTTGCGCTTGGTTGTCAAGGAGACACAGTGGGAGGGAGCTCGGAGGGTGTTTATTGAATATGATACAGAGGGGAGTGGCTTCATCCAGTGTGGCATGCTATAGCATGTAATAGAGGCATTGGAGCTGGTTGCTGTACCTGAATAGTAAGTATCAAGAAATTCAGTTGAACCTCTCTAGAAAGAGAAATATCACTAAACGTAATTTTATCATTATTGATTTTGTGATTGAAAAATGAAAATAAAATTAATATATATTATGAAAATGTAAATGTCTTGACTGCACAAAGTATTATACAGTGAAACCTCATTATAGCAAGCACCTTAGGTCCATTGAATTTACCTTCTTATTTCAGACTTCTTGTTGTATCAGGGCTTGAAAATGATAAAACATAAAGAACCTGGACATTTTGAAATTACCTCGAGTCCCTATATCACTCACCTCGCGAGAACAGAGCTTGTTATGAAGAAGTTCCACTGTAATTCCACGTTTCTGTTTCTAACCACAATGTTTTCCCTGTCATTTTTCCCATTTTTGTGTGCAGTGTTGAGTTCATGACGCAGCGCCTCGATCCAGAGAAGTGCGGCATCGTTCTGCAGAACCAGTTCATGGCAGAATTCTTTCCAGATGAGGTATTTTTTTCATTCCTTAATTTGATTTGTGGAGATACTAGTTACGAATCGATTCTCAAATAGGTGAATGCAGTCATGGTTTTAGTCATCTGAGGTACTTTCTTTTCTCAGTTTCATATGTTGCAATAGAGGTAACACGTCGATCCTCAAATAGTTGATTTTAGTCATGCATTCAAAGAATGAGAAGGGTGTTAAGTTCATTTTTTACTAAACCAAGTTCTGCATAACCAACTTGTAGGTCAGAGCCATCTCTCTTTGAATACAACATTTCAGATAATAATTATTCATAATTTTACGAATATTTATTTTTTTTTAAGATGAAAAATGAAAAAAAAAGAGATCTAAATTTGATTTGATCTACGGCGCTTTGAAAATTTCAACACTATTATCTCTGAAGTAGAAAAAAGTGACATTGTACTACCCCTCTCTTTCTCAACTGACGATGTAAGCACCTGTCTATAGCAGCCAACCTGCCTATAGAGGCCACTAAAAGTGATCCCTGGCAATGAACAGTGTAATTGACCCTGTCTATAGACTTTTCTTTTCTCCTTTCATAGGTGGTCACTTGCCACAGGTTTGAGTAATGGTTTCAAAGAATCAAGTACAGTTGTCCCTGCATAATGGGGTAATATTAAAGGGAACACTTTACACTTGAAATTTTAACATTTGGAGATACCAACTTTTCATCCTCCTTATATTTAACTTTGTAGATTAACAAAGAAAAATCATAAAAGGTACATGACAGTAATGGAAAACGTCCCACAAACAAAAAATGAAATGTACGCTCTTATTACCAACCATGTGAAAGAATATACATTTACTAATATGGGATTATACAAATTTGGCCAGGAAACCGCCTACTAATTGATATACTTGCAAAATTATAAAACTGATTTGCTGCAAATCGTACCGCCAACGCGGAATCGTGCATACGCTAAGTGCAAATGACCTCGTGTCTACACGTGGTCTCCGCTATGCGGGCTTGTTCCCGGCTTGTCGATATCTCTAGCCCAGCGCTAGCGGCGTGGACAGGTGCGAACAGGCTGTGGATTTATAAATCTCACGGGCGGCCATTGGATTTCTTCTGATATTTCTGCATTTAATGATGCTTAGGTTCGGATTTTACCACACAAGCTCTTTTTAAATACTTATTCAACAATATTGATCAATTAGTTTGGCCAATATAGATGTTTACAGCTACTTTCCCAAAACTGGTATTTGGCTTTAATCAAAACCTTTAATGAGTTGCAGTTCGGTAGGCAGCACTTACCACACTTTCTTTTCATTTTTTGCTATTACTCTATTTAGCCTGACAGGACGCTACCTGCGTACTTCCCTATATACCACTGCAATGGACTCAAGAGGTCGTGCCCCAATGGAAAGGTAAAGCATGTTGTTCTTGTCATTTCATTTGTCATTTTTTGCTTCCTTCTCCAATTTGTGTAAAAAATGTGGTCTCACTTTATCAAAAGATTGTGCTTGAATGGAAAGGTAAAGCATGTTGTTATTGTTGTTTCTGTTTCCTTTTTGAATTTGTGTCCAAGTGCTGGGCTCCACAATTGTTCACAAGATCAGGACCTAATAGAGAGGTAAAGCATGTTGTTTTTGTTGTTGCTTTTGTTTTTTCCTCCATTTTGTGTCCCAGTTTTGATCTCACATTGTCAAGAGATCTGGCCCAAATAGGAAGATACTTTCTGTTGTTGTTATGTTGTTTAAGTGTTTTTTTCCTTTTCAAATTACAAATTTGTGTCAAAGATGTGATCTCGCAATGCCCAAACTACTCATGACACATGAACCAATGTTAGAGAGAACCTCATCATCGTGTATCATCAGTATCATTAATCTCATGTTACCTAGGTGATGTTCGTGAAAGGGAGAGGTTCTGCCCCCAATCCCTGGGGAGCTAGAGGTGCTGATGGAGGCCACGGCCTTCAAATCCAGCCTTAGGACAAAATGGCTGATAGTTATTAGTTGCTCTCCCCCCCCCCCCCCCCCCCAACAATGTAAAATAAATATAGAGTAAACTTTCAATGTATCAAAGCAATATAAACAAGTATTATTATCTTGTATGTTTGTTGTTCCCTAGGTGATGTTCCTGAAAGGGAGAGGCTCCGCCCCCAACCCTGGGGAGCTGGAGGTGCTGACGGAGGCCACGCCCTTCAAATCCTGCCTCAGGACAAAATGGCCGACGTTTGAGTCGGACTGGGAGAATAACGTGAACCCGTCGATCATTTGATGACGCTCGGGCCTGTGTTGGACTCATAGAAGTATATAACAGTGGAACCTTGTAACGAGGAGCTTGGACTGTGTTGAACTCATAGGTATGAATTATCCGTATTGTATGTAACTATCAAAGAGATTTGACTTACATGGGTATTTGCTCAAAGCTATCCTTGGCTATGTTAGAGAGTATGTATACCATTGATCAATTGGTCCTGATAACTATATAGAAGCTCCACAATATGCATACTCAGGACTCGGTTTAACTTATAGAAGTATGAATTATCCATATCGTATGTTTCTAGCAATGAGATTTGAATGATAACTGTATTTTGCTGGAAGCAATGCGTAGTAGAAAGTATACCATTGATCATATTTGCTACAACTTAGTTTTATGAATGGTATGTACAATTGGCCATACCCTAGTACCTTGTAGATGTTAGCAAGACCATGTTATGTCTCATGGGGGGGTTTTCACAAAGATCCTAAGTTGAACTTCACTCTAAGTAGGGCTTAAATATTATGGTAAGCCATTAGTTTCTTTTAAACATTTTTTGTAAAAGTTCTTTTGAAAGGCATAAAATGTTGATTCAAATCATTTATATTTTCTATTATCAAAGAGATTTCATGTTCTTGATGTAACATTTATGAAAAGTCTTAAAATGCTTGCATTCTTTATTTGGATTATATTTTATTCCAAGGCTACAAATGGTTTACCATACTTTTTAAGTCCAACTTAGAGTTAAGTTCAACTTAGGATCTTTGTGAAACACCCCCCCCCCCCCCCCTCAGACTTTAACCATGTGTTACAACTAGGACCAAATTGCCAGACCAAGTTTGGCCCCATATAATTTTGTTCCAGAAGAAGAGACTATTGTCAAGCACTCCAGTACAACAGAACAAGAGCAAGATATCGTCGGTTGAGAAAGAGAAGGTCGCTAAGTCACTTTTTGCACTTCAGAGATAATCTGGTTTAAAGGTGGGCAGTCCTGTAGAAGCACAATTAAGCTCTCCTTTAGTTTTGATGAATTTTCATTATTATCTGAAATGTTGGCGTCCCATAGTTCTCTATGGGACGCCAACGACCTACAAGATGATATGCCTAACACAATTTAGCAAAAAAATCAACTTAACGCCCTTCTCACTCTCACGCGACAATATTGTCTAACCAATTTGTATTTTACGTTGTTATACAGTGGCGGATCTACGGGGGGGGGGCGGGGGGGGCGGGTGTTAGGGGGTTTAAACCCCCCCCCCCCCTTGGGCTGCCAAGTGAAAATGTGATGTGCATAGAAAAACGCCATCATGTGTCCAGACCCACACAGTATCCGCATCGTCATTGGGTCAAACCCCCCCCCCCCCTTAGCAAAAAGCTAGATCCGCCCCTGTTATAGACAGTGGTAGTGCTCGAGCCCTTGAAGACTGAGTGATTATAACTATAGTGTGATTACTTTATATTTATAATCCAACTAATATTTGTGTATGTTTTTTTGTGTAGCATACTCTTGCCAAAAAGTGTATTTTTGCTCCAAAGCAAAACAAAAGAAAGCAGTAAAATATTATTTGATGTCATCTTTCTATCTCTGGAGGCAGGTAGGTGTGTTCTTGCCTGTTCACACGAGACAAGCTATTCAAGTAACCTGCTCCTATTAAAGGGATCTAGTAATATTGTTGAGATGTGCAAAAACTGACGAAGCGTCGATAACATGCTTATTTAAATGTGATCTGATATGTCCACTGAGTGATGGTGGAAAAATTCTTTGTTAAATGAGTGTCATATGACAGAGCCATGAGCGAAAATGCAAAGTGATATTCGCTTACTCATTACATTGACTTTGAACACAGTTAAAATTATCCAGTAGATAATTATAAATCTGAACACTTCAGTCATACGTATCTTTATAACGAAAGAGAAAATTGGAAAACCGAAAGCTGTTCCATGCTTGTATTGGTTATACAAATACAATGAGGAATCTAATGACCACTTGAGTTACAAGTAAATCTTGTGGATTTTGACAATGTTACTAGATCCCTTTAAATAAATAATGAATTTCAGTATAAACTCTATTTGAGGCGTAAATGCAAATCAGAAATACCATTATTTGGTGTGTATATTCCAATCAAGCTACATTTTCATTTTGAATGATATTTTTTATTATGCATGTAAATAGCTTCTGACCACAGGAGCATTGAAAACTAAGGGGTTTCAGGGACGAATATCGCACTAGGGTTTTCTATAGCTCAGTCGGTAGAACGCCGGTCTAGCAATCCGCAGGTCTCGGGTTCGAATCCCGGAGGAATCCTTTTTTCTTTGCTCTTTTTCATTTACATTATATATTTCTGGTCAGTTTCTCTATATGTTTGAATTAAATAACGTTGTAAATATTTACTTAGATGGACTCTTCATTTGGTGCTGTAATAGGTAAAGGGGATTAAAAAACGGTCTTATTTATAATGCAAGTATTAAAGTGTGCACATTGTACAATACCATTCACGGAGCCAGTTTTGTACATATAAAGTAAATATGTGCAAAGTATGAAACTATTTTGATTGGTACAGTCAAACCTGTTTATACGACCACCCTTTATAGGATAAAGAAAATGTCTTTAAAATGTGTTTATTTTCATGGGGATTAATTCCCACATGTGTATATATATGTAAATGTAAATTTACAGTTTTGTATTCTTATGTTTCAGTTCTGTCACAGTGATTGTAAAAAGTGTTTATTTATTAATGTGAATTTCTATTTTTCTTCTAATTCACATTAGTATAATTTCTAAACAGTTATGAAAATGAAATGCACTACCTTTTATATAAGAATTAGCTATAATTTATTATTAGTGGTAGTTCGAAGCTACACACTTTTTTGTTTGTTATAATAGCCCGGTCACATATCAACGGATTGCGTAAACAGATGTCAAACGGAGAGCTAAATTTTCCATCCGTTTCTCTCCGTTCGTATGCGTTTCTTGTCCGTTCCTTGTCCGGTGATGTACGTTGTTCTATGTTTTGTACACGAAGCAATGGAGACGACTTTCATCACCGGATAATTTAATTTCGCAAATTTTCTATTCGTTGGGCATTTGTTTCCGCTATCCGTTGATATCTGACCGGGCCATAAGAACCATTAGAAGGAGAAAGTTATTAAGGCACTTATTGCAATGATGTTCCTTAAGTTTATGTTATCTGAATTATGTAGCTGTATTCCTGGTTAAAAAAGTAACATGATTTATATTGTAAAAATGTTATGTTGTATATTTGTATATTACACAATTTCACTTTGACTAGAATTCAAGTACATTGATGAAACATGTATACACCAATTCTAGAAATTACATTTGTTTTGTCTCGTGGCACAGTCAAGCAAGTAATTTAAAGATTGTTTAAACTCTAGTGGACCTAAACCCGAATCTGGTGGCCCAATTCTGTTATTAGATGCCCATTCGTAGCAGTTGAATTTAACATCACTGAATTTGGGTGGCCCAAGGCTAATGTTTAGTGGCCCCTGGGCCAATTTGTGCAAATTTAAAGCACTGCATTATATGCAAGTAAGAGAACAGATGCGTTACCTCTATTCATTTGACGTATATATACATTTAGTGCAGAAAACTTTCCGCTTATTTAACTATGTAGGTTTGTCTTTTTTTTAACAAGTCTCCAACATAATATGTATTTCTGTTGAAATATAAAGAATCAACATTTGTAGATGTGTATTCATAGAAATGTCAAAAAATAGCGTCTGCTTAACAATATTATGGGAACGTATTGTTTAAAACACATTAATTGCGGACAAATTTCCACCTTTTAATTTGGGTTATATATCTGCATAAAGAACTAGCAATGTCGTGTGGTAGCCAGCCTTTTGCTTGAATATGATGAAATTAAGCAAATTACGTATAACCGAAAACATGAGCTGTTAATGTAAAGCTCAAAGCGAGGAACAAGGTCCAGGCATTGTCCCTTAATCTTCCCCTTGTCGACTATTCGTATGAAATATGAACATTAGACAGAAAATCAGAGTCTGTTTTGATGGACAGTTGCATGCTTCATGTAGTGCATTTTGTACTGTAGAAAAAACACTTGTAAGAAAGTTATAGTGTTCAACAAAACAAGAGAATGTAAATGCTTTTGCACATTGTTAATTGTACGTAGTCATATTCGTTTTGTACAAAACATGACATTTTCACAAGAACATAACATTTGTATTTTGCTATTTTGTTCTTCTTTTGAACTCAACTGTATTTTAGGCTGTGTGTGCCTGTGCCTGTGTCTGCTATGGTGCGTCTGCCTTTGTGTGTTTGAATTCATGTGTTGTATTCAATGAGTATATGATTGTGTATGTATAGAGTGGTGAAGTGTGATGTCATAAAAAAATTATTTTTTTTAATTTTCAAATTTGAACTTCATTTTCGAAAAGAGCATAACAAATAATGTCCAAATACCGAAAATCAGTTGAATATGTGAAGTATTGGCTGAGATATGCCCATCTGAATGAATTTTACTTCAATAGGCAATCAGTGTTATAGTGCCCTGGTTCATAACTTTATGAACCAGAGCACTATAACACTGATTGCCTATTGACAAAAAAATTGTTCGGATGGGCATATCTCAGCCAATACTTAACATATTCAATTGATTTTCGGTATTTAGACATTATTTGTTATGCTCTTTCCAAAAATAAAGTTCAAATTTGAAAATTCTAAAAAAAGATTTTTATGACGTCATAGCTTCTGTACTCTATTTATTGCGTTTGTATGGATGTTTTTTCTTTACGTGTATGTGTTGGTATAATTAACATGTGTATTCATGCATGTATTTGTCTTCGTGTTTGGATTTTTGTGAGGCGGTAATTGGATTGTGTTCATTGGGTGTCATTTGTTTTTTTCTCACTATGTTTGTGTGTGGGTAAAATTGAGAGTATGAACATACAAAATACTGTAATTTGATAATGAGTCTGAAAATGAGCTGTTGATGTCAGGTGAGGTTCCCACCTCACCTGAGCTCAACAGCTGGAGTCTCTTCTTGTAGTGTACAATTTTGTGTGTGTGTGTATTATTGTGTGTGTGTGTGTGTGAGTTGTGTGTGCATGGGCGTCAACAGGCGGGGGATGGAGGGGGGAGGGGGGGGGGGCATGCCCCCCCCCCCCCCTACATTTAGTGGAGGGGATTGTCCCCCTCGATTGTCCCCAGACTTTTTCATAATAGTTTGAGTCCATGTATAGCTTGCACTTCATATTATGTGAACTTTCTATCTCAGGTATGCAGCAGATCGCACAATTTCAAGCCCAAATATGCAAAAGCTCCCTACAGTGGGAGGGGGACAACCCTCTCACACCCTCCCCCGCTAGGTTGCTTCGCTCCGTGGCCATGTCCCCCCACTTTTGAGAAGCTTTTGATGCCCTTGTATGTCTATCTGTCTGTGTGACATTGATAATGTAGTGTTTATCTATATTCATCTGTATGTTTTGCATGTATCTTATTTGGAGGACTAAAACACCACAAAACGAAAAGTATGCATATGCAGTTTTCACCCATACATCATGAATAGAGCTTTACATTTCTTTGTTCAATTCAATTACATTGTAAGGAATATTATCATGTAATAATCATGTATTGGTTGTTATGTTTGAGTTTCATACATCAATTATATGATAGGTCATACAAACATAATTGAAGGACACAAATATAAAACAACGCATCTATACAAATAATGTATGTATAAAATCTAAAGAAATCCTGTTGGAATCCCATTTTCTTTGCTCTTTTTCATTCATATTGTATTTCTGGTCAGTTTCTCTATTATGTTTGAACTAAAGAAACCAAGTACGAAAAAGCAAAAAGCAAAAAGCAAAAATGAATACAATGGTTATTACTTTAAGAAGTGGAACAGAAGAAATGTACCACAAATTAATGTTATTTTTATGTTGCCATTATATAGGACCTTCATCCATCATTCTCTTCCAAAAATGTGTTGACATGTGCAAAAAGTGATAATGAGTGGTTGATACAATTTTGTATACATCTTTGCTATCTGATATGTCCACTGGGTATCGAGTGAAAATGTCAAGTTAAATAAACGTTATATACAGTATATGGCCGAGTAATATGAGCAAAAATGCAAAGTGATATTCTAAAACTCATTGCACTGACTTTGATTTCGACTATCCAGTGGATAGTTTATAGTCCGTGGGCCAGAGGGGTCTACCGGGGACCCCCCTATGATCCTCCGACTTGGGTGTCATTTTGTCCATTGATATGTCTAATGTTAGAAACAAAATGTTAACAAGAAAAAAACTCATATACACTATGTTTTTTTACTACTTTTTTGGAGGTATGTAAAAATAGCACTTTTTCATTTTTTGCTGCATTTCTTAGGGTTGGTGAAAATTGAGATTGCGTTAAGTGCTCTCACTTAATAATGGCCAAGTCTTTATCAACTAAATTTTGCTGATACATATTTTGATATATGCCTAAGACACAGGAAAAGTTTCATGGTCAAAGTTGATTCGCTTCATATAATTATGACGTCATCAAATTTGCATATGAAAAATCATGGGAATATCCGTAAACAAAACGGTCAAAAAAACAATGTTCATTAGTATAGTTAATTTTTTTCACCATGAGAATGATGATAATGAGCTTAAACTTATTATGTGTATTTCTGAAAGTACATTCAAATCAGAAATGCTATTATCCTTTGAATATAATGTACAAAAATTACATTTTTTATTACGTAATCACCATGCGTCATATGCAATTGTAAGGCATATGATGGCCATTTTGTGTAGTGCACAAATCGGTACATATTGCTCCCTCTTTAATTTCTTTATTTTAGAACCAGTCGCTCTCATATTTGGCACATATGTAGAACTAGTAGGGCTCGTCTGTTTGCAATAAGTATAATTTCAAAAGGTCATCATATGAGGGCGGTATTTACTAACAATTTGATAAAAACATACAAAATCCTTTAAATTCCGATAAAATTTTTTTTTTTTTCTCTATCTGCCTGATTTGTATAGACAACTTGACATTTTGTTTGCATTATTATGCAACTTTACTTTTCCTAGAATGAAATTAAAGACTGTTATGTTGTATCTTAGCGTATAGATAAGGCATAACTCCCTCTAGATTGTACCCTAAAAGTGGAATAGGGAATACAGTGCGCTACACACAATTAACTATTTCGATTATTTATTCACTCCTTACCTGAATCTAGTCCTGAATGAGTTTTTCAATAGCATGTTTATTACGATATAAAATTAAGGCAAAATGTGTGGGAACGTCTTGCCAGAAACTTTTTTTTCTAAATAGTTTGTATTATTATCTTTGGCATCACTTTTCTTTCAAAGAGAACAAATACGTCTCGTTGACAAGTTCATTATTTGATCCCTCCTCTGGCCCACGGACTATTAAGAAACCGATTAATTAGTTTTTGTCTCAAACTGATGGTTCTGTGTTGACAAATGGATTTTGCTTGATCAGTATTCAAGTCCATACTTACGAGGACGATTATAATATATTTTTAAATTTTTACGGGCTAATTAAGGCAAAAACTGTCTGAATGTGATCTTCAAAGTGAATTAATAAATACATTGCGATATGATGTTTTTACGTACCACTTGTTCAGGCCTGTTAATCTAGTACTAACAAAGTTCATATTTGAATACGGGAACTTCATGTTTATAAGTTTGGGGTTACCAGAGAAACCGAGAGTTTACAAAACTTATAGGCACAGGAGCAGTCTGTGTGTACATGATTGTTTTGTATCTTCTGCAACTCATTTTCTTTAATAAAGATGAAGCATACTATTCATATTCATCAAGCATGATTTTACATCAATGTTAATAATAATATCCAATTTTTATATAGCGCTTATCACGATTGATAATCATCTCTAAGCGCTTTACAATGTTTATTTAGAGCAATTAAGTGGAGACATTCCATTAGTCATTAACACATGTGCATGGTAAAGATAAAGTTGTAGCCGTTCAATATAATTTGGTCTTCCTCAGAACCCTATATTTGGAAGGATCACGGCCTGAAAAGCCACTATGGCAACATTGTTGATATCGATTCGCTGTGTTATCCACTGTGTGGGAAACGGCGGCAGAGCATACACACTTTTAAGCTTAAGTAACGAAGGAATGAACAACACATATCTGTCGTACTTTTTCCTTTTATATGTATTTTTTAAAGGAGATATCCATGGCATAAATAAGCTACAAAGATCAATGTGGCCATGTCATAAGAAACGGTAAGAAACCCTGGTCAACCATCATCATCAATGACCCGAAGGGGAGGGAGGGGTATGTATATTTTCAATACAGGTATGTGTCGCTTCAAAGACCCCTGTTTTTACAGCCGATCCGGCGGCTCCTAAGGTTCCCATTTTCATTTGAAAAAGCCAATCGCCGCTCCTATAAGTGTCATTTTCATCAAAACAATATACAAGGCCGCTTTTTTTTCAGAGCTCTGCCTCGATAATAGTTGGCGATAGACAAGTGTTGGAGATAAGTCTACATTTTTCTACGTGGTAGGATATCTCCCGTACAGTGAAGGCATTATCTGCTGCAGATTGATAAACTGTTTGCTTTCAAAGGAGATTATCGGTTGTTTGTGTTTATTACCCCCACCTTTAATAGCAGTTTGGAGCTTGTTTCATTCATCATTTCGTATCACCATACAACTTTCTGCCAATGTCCGGCAAATCTGAGCGCTACGTCGTAGGCCTCTGTCGGATCTTTGATTGTGCACATTCCATGTACCAGATCACAACTAAGCAGGTGGTCAATGATCTGAGGGGCTTGACCGCACTCGCATTCTGATGCACCTTCGATGTATCCCCAGTTCAACATGTTGCCTTGCATCTTCCCACGCCTGCCAAAGCCTATTCCGGCTACGCAAAGTCACCCAGGGGTGCATGGTTGAATCGTGTGGACAGTTTCTCTGATGGCACCATAGGCGTAGGCTACCGATATTTCCTAGAGCTCAGCCTCTCTTCCCAGAGTTTGAGCCTTCTTGAAGACACGCTGTAGTTCAGGGGTTCAACAGATCATGAAAGGAAGCTTTTCCGTGACTTAAAGCACCGAGGATGCAGTGGGTAGACATGAAATGGGCGTCCTTCACCTCTGTTTGTCTCAGTCGTTCCTTCTGGCTAGCAGCAGCCCTCCTTATTATTACAGCTGGGATGCGATGCCAGAGATTAGGTATACGTTATCAGTTCTCGTTCGTCTCATACATCATGATATAACGGCAGCTTTTGTTCTTGTTGGCATGTGCTGATCTTTCCCACACCCGTGCATACATATTCTGCAACATAGTAACATAGAGCCAGAGCTGATTGTTGTTTGGTTTGCATTTGGATGTGCTCAGTTTGTCAAGAAAGGCATTCGTGGAGCTGACCTTCCTTTGAGCTGGGTGATACAGGCCTTGTACTCTTTAAAGATCTATCTAAGGTCACCCCTATGTAGACAGGACTATCACATTGTCTCCGTCTAGTTCCATTCCAAGTGATCTTCAGTTTCTGGTTTGCATGCATGTTCTTCAGAAGAAAGGTGCATATTTGAGATTTAGTTTAACTGAATTAGCCTTCAGATGGTTCTCTTTGTAGTACAAGGATAGGTTGGTAAATCCCTCACACAATGTGGATTCTGCCTTAGGGAAGTCATCACTGTGGGTGGTGATACACAGGTCGTCTAATAGATGAAACCCTGGTCTCAGAGTAGATATAGGTTGATCGTTAACATAGATGTTGACATGGGCGGCGCGTAGATACTTCCGTATCACCCCCCCCCCCCCCCCCCCCCCCCCCCGATGAATAGGTATCAATGAAATATCTACGCCCATGGATGTTGAACAGAGTTTGGCCAGAATGCTTCCTGCGCCAACCACACTTCTTTCCAGACAGCTCGACGAAGAAGCGTCTGTTTTCAATCAAGGTCTTTACCATGTTGGTCAAGTGCATTTTGTTCACATTCAGTAGTTTGTGTAGAGTCTGTGCACAGTAGCATAAGCTGATGAGAGGTCTACAAACACAACTCCAGTTAAGACATTTACTGGAAAACATCTTCTATATGTTGGGTAAGGTTAAGCAGTTGTCTTGTGCAATACTTCCTAGGCTGGAATCATGCCTGCCCCTTCATCAGAGATGGTTATACAACTGCACATGGTGGGTACCTGGGTGGGTCAGAATTAGTCGCTCGAACAGCTTAAAGGTGTGGAAAAGAAGTGAGACTGGTATGTAACACTTTGTTGTTGATGGGTCTTTTTTTGGAGCTTGCATGGCATGTTCTGATGGATGTTGTTCCACGACAGGGAAAGTGTCCTCCCAACAGTTGTCCACATATGTAAATTGTTTAGGATTGTAGTGAGTGTGATCTTAATGTCAGAGATTACTTTTTGTTTGTGTGTGTGTTCTTGACAACAATTCACAGGTTTTCAGCATAAATTAAAAATGCTTCAGCAGTTTGGTTAAGTGAAATCAATTGTAATATCATTTACATGGTTAGGACGAGCCAGTGGCTTACAGTTCCATATGCATAGACAGCATTAGGTTTTAAGCCATCTTCTATGGACTGTGGCAAATTAATTATTTAGCTCGTGATTTAGCATTGGTCAGGAGCCAGCCTGCCCAAGCTCGGGGTGCTCTTTTGTGATTGCATGGTGCTGGTTTAGGATCAAGCGCTTCAAAAGCTTACAAAATATGGCACAGAAGGCAGATGCTTAATTATTTTATCATTATTTATGATAATTTCCTGGCATTAAGATAGTGATACTTTGGCATTATATCTGATCACTACAGTAAATGGTGTAATGCTTAATATGATAACATTTGAGGTATACACTATTTGTCACCCGTATTTGCTTATACCATTTATTTAAAGTAAAGATAAACAAACAGCATGAAATATAGAATCTAACTGACATCAGCTATTGCCACAACCATGCTTTCACAGGCCTTCATGCTAACAGATCATTTGTGAGGTGTCAGTGATTAACTGAATGTATTTAGTACCCCGTGTACATGTATTATGAATATTGAGACATATAGTACGTTTATTTTAGTAAAAAAATAAGAGCGCAAATGTTGCAAAAGGAGTTAACAGTTCTACACACACAGACATTCCCCTGCAAATTTCAGACAACTTTTCATGATCAAAAACATTTTTCAATGTGGTCGTTAACTTTAATTTGCATTCAATTCATTCGCCACTTTCTGTCACCATGGTAATCATTTAAAGGCATGAATGTGTACTCACTTAGTTGTCACATGAAGTTTCTGTCACATTTGGAGAGTAGGTATCAAATAATGAACTGTAAACAAGAGGTGTTCATTTGTTCTCTTTTCTGAAACAAACAAATGTGATGCCAAACAGAAGTACCCTTCCTTGCCATAAGTATTGCAACATGGTGAAATTCGTTACATTTTTGGTAAATTACTTATCTATGTTGTAGCGGTGTTTTGTACTAAATAATTGAATAATTACCGACATTTCGGTATAAATGGAAGGTGCACATTATTCACTTTCTCATTCAAGGCCCTCATGAACAAACCATGGTCAGGACATCCGGGTAATCTAACGTGCAACTCCGGCAAATCGTCGCCCTGATGGAGGAGGGGGTTTCGGTGGCTCATATTGCTGAACACTTTCAGGTATGCCGTCAAACGGTGTACAGAGTGTGTAAACGCCATAGGGAAAGGGAAAATTTTGACTAGCAACAATCCTCATGCCCACATTTCCAGGAGGAAGATTATCATATCTCGTGTCAATCGCCAGAGGCGCATCAGGTGGTCCTCCAGAGTGAGGGATTGGACGGTGTAGGACAATTGGAGTCACGTCCGGTCTTTTCCGACGAGAGTAGATTTTGCCTTTCTACCAACGACGGAAGAGTAAGAGTCTGGCGTGAATCCGACACCTCATACGACCCAAGCAACATGATCTACACTAAAGGAATGCAGTTTCAGTCATGGTTTGGGGGTGTCTGCATCTATGGAGTCGGCGATCTTGTTGTCGTGTACGGGAACATGGATAACGCAAAAATATCGGGAGATTCTGGACTCAGGTCTGTCCAGATGGACCAATGGTATGACGAAAAAAGCGTTAACAGGGTGCAGTGGCCAGAACAATGACCAGATGCTAACCCGATAGAGAATCTGTGAGATGCCATCAAGAGAGCCCTCACCAAGGACGGAGAAACCACCAGGGAGGGTTTGGTCGGCTCTATCTTCAGGCTCTGGGACAGCATCACCCAAAAAAAGACTGCATGGTCTATACGGGACTCTACCAAGGAGGATGCGCGCCATTTTCAGAATGCGCGGGTACCAAACAAAATACTAGAACTTCATAAAATTTACATGATAAATGATTCTTGACATGTTACTGAATCGTGCCTGATAATAAAAACTTAAATCATTTACTACAACTAATTGAGACAGCACGTATTATCATGTCATACGTTGCCTCCTGTGTAATGAATGTGACTATGTTGCAATACTTTTGGCACGGGAGGGTATAATTCAAATATTGAAAAACAAGTTTCTGACCAGAATTTTCCCAAAACATTTTGTCTTACATGCTATCGAAAATCTCACTCAGGACTAGATACATAGGGTTACTACTAAGTGAATAATCTGAAATTGTTTGTATGTAGCGCAATGTAATCCCCATTCCACTTTTAAGGTACAATTCAGTCTGAGTTATAAATAATTTAGACACTAAAATATACAAGATACAACACAGCAGTCTTAAATTTCAATCTAGGGAAAGTAGATTGCATAATAATGCAAACAAAATGTCAAGATGTCTATACAAATCAAACAGATAGAGAAAAAATTACATTTTTATCAGAATATATAGGATTTTGTATGTTTTTATCAAATATTTAGTAAATAGCGCCCTCATATGATGACCTTTTTAAATTCTACTTATTGCAAACAGAATAGCCCTACTAGTTCTACATATGTGCCAAATATGAGAGCGATTGGTTCTAAAATAAAGAAATTAAAGAGGGAACAATATGTACCGATTTGTGCACTACACAAAATGGCCATCATTATGCCTATACACTTGCATATGACACATGGTGATTACGTAATAAAAAATGTCATTTTTGTACATTATATTCAAAGGATAATAGCATTTCTGATTTGAATATACTTTCAGAAATACACATAATAAGTTTAAGCTCATTATCATCATTCTCATGGTGAAAAAAATTAACTATACTAATGAACATTTTTTTTTTGATCGTTTTGTTTACGGAAATTCCCATGATTTTTCATATGCAAATTTGATGACGTCATAATTATATGAAGCCAATCAACTTTGACCATGAAACTTTATCTGTGTCTTAGGCATATATAAACATATGTATCAGCAAAATTTAGTTGATAAAGACCTAGCCATTATCAAATGAGAGCACTTGACGCAATCTCAATTTTGCAGCAAAAAATGAAAAAGTGCTATTTTTACATACATCCAAAAAAGTAGTAAAAAAACATAGTGTATATGAGTTTTTTTCTTGTTAACATTTTGTTTCTAACATTAGACATATCAATGGACAAAATGACACCCAAGTCGGAGGATCATAGGGGGGGTCCCCGGTAGACCCCTCTGGCCCACGGACTATTATGAAAAGTCTAATATTCTTCCTTTTTTTTTGCTTTTGAAAATATCATATTCTTCGGCAACACACGGCTTTCCATAATTGTTTAGTCCAACTTAGCGTTAAGTTCAACTTAGGATCTTTGTGAAACACCCCCCCTGGTGTCTCTGAATAATAGATGAATAATGGCTGCAAGCTCGTGACTCTAGCGGCACTGTAGCGGCACTCTAGCGACACTTGGTGACAACCGCTGAATGGAGTGCAGGGATTTCTCTCCTTGATCATCGGTGAATAATTAATGTGGAAAGCAGCTGCTTGACAGATCCATCATCTTCATCGACTGGATTGCTTTCCACCATTCAAGGACGTTTTGGCGGGGGATCAATTCTGTTTCATCCGCTCATGTTTTATTCGTTATTCCATCGACAAAGCATAGAAGAAATCCTTAAATTATTTTCAGTTTCATCAGTATAACAGAAGAACAAATCATTGAAAGCTTATTTTCTGTTCCATAATTAGTACTGTTGTTATTCAAATTCTCTCAAAATTTTCAAAATAGGCAAAGCATCTTTATATGAACAATAGCAAAGAAATATAACATTGCGTTCAGATACTAACAAACATATACCGTAAAACTACGTGTATAAGGTGCACCCCCAACTTTCAACAAAAAAAAAAATAAATAAAAAAATTTAATTTGTTTATTAAATTTTTTTTTTATTTATTTTTTTTTTTTTGCTGTACCTGTGTATAAGGCGCACCCCCAAATTTTTTCCGACGGAAAAAAGTGCGCCTTATACACGGAGTTTTACGATAATAAGAAAAGCCTATTTCGCATTAGAGCATATTATCTATAAAGTGATTTTTATATGATCAATTCTCAATGAGACTGTCGTTGAATTACTATAACCATGTGACTTTTAAAACAATTTAAAATGAAACATATTGGTCTAATTTTGTTATGAACTTGAAAATGATTCCAATTATAAGCATATATTTGATTGCTCATCAGTGATGTTACAATCAGTAGCAATTTAGAATGTTGACGTTCAAAGTTGAATTTGGATCAACTTTAAAGTGTATCTTTTGCAGGTGTCTTCAAGTTAATTGAAACATTCCATAAACTGTAATATAGGGATTACAATATTCATAAAAACATTTCCAAAGGTACATTTGATTGTGTTTTTTTCTCCGTTATCGTTTTTGACAGAGATATGCTAGCAACGGGCTGTGGAGATGGTATTGTAAGGATCTTCTACATTGCAACGGCCAACGACCAACCACTCAAGTCTTTCACCGGTCACACGGCTAAGGTGTTTCATGTCAGATGGTCACCTCTAAGAGACGGAATCCTGTGCAGTGGATCTGATGATGGGTAAGTGTGATAGATGAATAAATGGCTTTTTAGTCTTAACTAAAACGAATATCAATGGCATGGATTGATTGATTGATTAAATGATTCATTCATTGACTAACCGACTGACCAACCGACCAATCAATCGACTGACTGACTGATTGAGATTGATTGACTTTATTTAGTTTTCTCTACATGCAAAAAATATCCATCCAACCTGTCAATTCCATTAGCCAGCCTTCCCCCTTAAAAGTTCTTTGTTAATTATGCATGTAAGAAATAGACTAAAAGAACAAAAGAAATCATTTTTACTATTTAAATATCATTTCCGTGACAGGACGATAAGGATATGGGACTACACGCAGGACAGCTGTGTGAACATCCTCATGGGCCATGCAGCCCACGTCAGGGGCCTGATGTGGAACCCTGAGATACCCTATCTACTTATCTCCGGATCCTGGGACTACACCATCAGAGTATGGGACACAAGGTAAACAAATAACAAAACAGTTATAACTTACATGGACTTCATAATTTGTTTCATATACATTATATTCAATCAGATTTTGCTTTTAAAGGGTTTATATGGAACCATAGCTACTCATATTACATGCTTATGGGCTCACTACCGTAAAACTCCGTGTATAAGGCGCACTTTTTTCCGTCGGAAAAAAATTCAAAAGTCGGGGGTGCGCCTTATACACAGGTATAGCAAAAAAAAAAAAAAAAAAAAAAAAATTCGAATTTTTTTTTGGGACACCCTGTAGTCATGTTCAATGCATATTGCACTGGTCCAAGGCATGCCAGGAGCTTACAGTGTATTGTAGCATTCAGCAACATATACCTATTTCTCACAAAAAAATGTTGGTTACTGATTTTAAAATTGCAAGTTTATTGAGCAAATACTGCTGCTAATGAATATTCATACATTTGTGAGCAGCAGTACTCATATTATATATGCAATTATCTAACCAGTGGTTATAAATTTTGCTCATAATTAAAAATATTTGTTATTTTATTAAGAAAATTGCATTATATTCAATGAGTATAATTGCTAATGAATATTCATGAATGTGAACATGAATATTTATGAGCACCAGTGTTAATGCTCAATGTGTGCAAGTTTTGTACTAACCACTATTTTGTAAGTGAAAAAATGTATGTGATGATGAAAGCTACAATTGACATTAAGCCCCTGATATGCCTTAGACCAGCGATGTAAGTATTCCAACAACACTACAGGGTGTCCTCCCAAAAAAATACAGGTTTTTTTTTTTTTTTTTTTTTTTTAGAAAGTTGGGGGTGCGCCTTATACACGGGTGCGCCTTATACACGGAGTTTTACGGTATTAAGATCATGGACCATCATGCTATTGTCATATACACAGGTTGCTCCTGGGTTCAGTTCCCCAACAAGCCCCCAATTGTTACTATTAATGACTATTCCCTCCTGGCATTGTAGATTCTTGGGACTTCACTATCAATAGTATCAATATTATGGGATCTGTATTAATGTAACTTGGAATAATCACATGCGATCTCTCTGTTACCCAGGGACGGGGCCTGTGTGGACAAGGTGCTGGATCACGGAGCAGATGTGTACGGGTTGGCCATGCACCCCAACCGCCCCTTTGTCCTGGCATCGTGCTCCCGGGACTCCACCGTCAGGGTGTGGTCGCTGACGTCGCTGGTGATGTCGCTGCAGATGAAGGTCATCACCAGCAGACCCTGGCAGGAGATTGTCACATCAACAGGTATATCTTAAAGGGATCTACCAACAATTTCAAAAATTCACAAACCTAAATCTTTGGAACTCTAGAGGTTCTCACGTCACGTTTACCAATAGAAACATGGAACATGTTCTGGTTTTCCAAATTTTTATTTTGATATAAAGTTATTTATGATTGAAGTGGTTGGATTTGCAAGTCTCCATAGGAGACTTTCAACTGTGTACAAAGTTAGTGTAATGAGTTGGCAAATATTACTCGGTCCTATTACACTCACTTACCATCAAATTTTCATCATTGTCATCATCATCTTCGTCATCATCATCATCATCATCATCATCATCATCATCATCATCATCATCATCATCATCATCATCATCATCATCATCATCATCATCATCGATGATCAGCTTCAGCTTCATCATCATCATCACCATCACCATCACCATCACCATCACCATCACCATCATCATATTAATTACTCTGTTGTTTATTTTGTTTTATATATTGTCTTGACCAGAACATGCTATGGCAGTGAGTACCATGCCCCTGATGAGTGGCAAGGTGTCCAAAGACCTCAAGTCCAAGGTGGACAGTTACCACGGCAACATCCCACATGACACGATCCTGCGATGGTTCTCCACTCTCTTTGCTGTAAGTGTTACAAAAATGTATTGTTTTCTAGTAATAATAATAATGATACTAATAATAGCGGCATTTATAATGCACCATCTATCTAGGTAACCTATTCCAAGGAGCATAAAGAAAGAAAGTAAATGAAAGAGACGGTGTTAGTACAGTGCGACTTCAATTCATGTAATAAACATATTTTTTAAAATAATAATTTAAGATGTGAATTTCAGTCGCCACACAATTGCCAATAGCTTCTACAAAGGTGTTTAGATGTCAGTGTCGCTTTGTTGTTTTTAATTGGAAATTAGAAAATAAAGATTGAAAGAAAAGGGCATTTAGTTATGATTTTCATAAATTTAAGGTTCCAATCCATATTCTAGAGATACAAATTTCACAAACCAATACATAATACATTGAATTTTACAATTGACAATTTCATTCTTGTGTTTTAAATGTTAGCCTCCATGTGGTACGAGCAATCTGTGGGAGTTGGTGTCCATCCTGAACGGTCAAGATAACAGTATGCTTCCAGAGAACTACTCCAAGGGGATCATGCACAGAAAGCACATTGTACAGTTCAGATCGGTAAGTAGCAAATTCTTAAACCTGATTTTCAACTTTCAAGGTAATCATGAATGTAATTCATATTTATTACTGCAAACAAAACTGCGTTATTCATCATGTTTTGTAATGTTGTTTTGAAATTGTTTCAAATTTCTTTGTACTGTTTACTTTTAACAGTCAGAGGCTAAGGAGCTTGAGATGGCTAGGCTAGGGGGGCGTGGTGGTTTATAATCTCAGAGGAAGGAGGAGAATGTGAAGGAGGCAGCCAGGTTGCACATGAAACTAGGGAGACAAAAAGCGATCCTTAACAGCAATCATTTCAATTGTGTGTCATTCATTGTGTTCTATTATTCTTTATTGAATCTTGATATTGTTTCATTCTATTAAACAGTCAAAGGCTATATAAGGAGCTTGAGATGGCTTGAGGGAGGCTGTAAGGTTGCACATGAAGCTCAAGGACATGCAGCGATACTACCAAAATTATTTAGTGTCATAAGTCAGAGTTTTTACAAATAATTATTTCTTTAAATTGTTTTTATTCTATCAGTCAGAGGCTAAGGAGCTTGAGATGGCCAGGCTAGGGGGGCGGGGTGGTTTCTCATCTCGGAGGAGAGAGGAGAAAGTGAAGGAGGCTGCCAGATTGCACATGAAGCTCGGAGACATGCAGAGGTACTGTGAACTCATGGTGGAAGTAGGAGAGGTAGGTACATTCATTAAATTATATTTGTTACTAAATTTCCTTTAATTTGATATATGATAATGTACACTCTGTCGTACATAAATATTAAATATTTTAACTTAAACAAGTGACCTGTTTCTTTTTGTTCGGAGTATATATATCTCCTATCTCTGTGGCCTCTAAATCCATATTTTCACTCCATATCCCTATCATGTGACAACTGTTCGATGAGTCAATCACACATATGTTTGTACATGTAGGTACTGTGAGGATGTTTATTTCTGCAATGATCATGATACGCTCATTGACATTGAAAAGACTCAGAGCGCAAGCGATTACTGTATACAGGGTTCTATGTGCATATGCCAGTGTTGCGGAGATGCACTTGGTCACTAGTGTATTCATATATTTTTGTATGTATTTATGTACAGTATGTATTTTTTTATTTATCTTTTTATTTATTTCCTTTTTTGTTTCTTACACGTATGTTCTATATATTTGAGCTAATGGTGGATGTTAAAACTTGTTAGGGAATGTTTGAGTAGCAATTTTATTTGTCATCTAAGTTTTATTTCATATTTACTCTGATTTCCAACGTGCCAGTGGGAGAAGGCCCTATCCGTTGCCCCTGGAGTGTCATTGGACTACTGGAGGCAGTTAGCTGAAAGGTGAGTTGAGAAATACCCCTTCACTGGCAGAGATGCCAACCAGTACGATTTAATCGTATTTAGTATGATTTTTTGATGAAAATACGACAGTACGATTTCTTAGCCAAAAAAAAAACGATTTTTGAAGAAACAAAAAAAGAAACAAAAATACATTTTTTTATTTCCCCCCCCCCCCCCATTCAATAGTAACAGTCAGAAAATGGCAAAAATAACTTTGTAAAAACTCATAAAACGTTGTGTGATCGACTGAACCAACTTTTTTTATTAACCCAAACATCAATCTAAGTATTTTTGTTGCACAAATTGGCTTTGTGAAGAAAAAAATGATTTTTCTCCCTCGAGGTTGGCTGTAAATGTTAATGAAAGAGCAAACATTTTACTTGCCTGTTCTTACCAGTAAAACATTTTCCTGACATTTTAAAGGCCTGGGGCCATTGTTAGTGTCGAGTTTTCGTGAAAATCTGATTTTTCTCTCCAAAATAGGATTTTTTAGGATATTCAGTCTGTTTTTTTGTGTCAAGAGGTTGGCATCTCTGCACTGGGCTAAACAAACCCACTCCAGACTGTAAATATCGTTTTCATCAATTTATATTTGTCTGTAAGAAATATAACCAGCCAAACACCAAATCCGTAATTTAGAGCAATCCTCTACACTAATTTCTTTCAACTTTAATACCCACCAGACAACTATCTATGAAATTCTGCTTGCCGGACGTACATTTTTTATTGCCCCAGGAAATTAGGCAAGTGGATAGTGTCGAGCTCTTGTTAAAGGTTAATTTGGTTTAAGATTTATATCAACATGCATGTACATTATGTCAGTGCTGATGTTTTGCTCTATCTTCCCCCTTTTTCCTTCCTTTTAAAAAAATGCAGATATACTATAAATGTCAAGTTTCCTACCCCTTCTGTTGTCATATATATGAATCCCAACTCCTTTTTTTTCCAGATATGCAGAGAACCTGTCCATGGCCGAAAGCCTCGACTGCGTGCCTTACTACATCGTCACCAAAAACATCCGGAAGCTTGTGCGTTTCTACGGCGACCGTGGCCAGCACGAGGACGCTCTTCTTGTAGCTCAGGTCGCCAACGAGGGCGGTTTTGGGCCGGAGTCGCATCCGACGTCAATCCCCAACGGTTTGGTGGTTTCGAAGTTGGAAGACTCCAGTTTGCAGACGAATGGAGTTGGAGAACGGGAGGAAGAATCTGTGGGGTGAGTTTTTTTATTGAAAAGTGTAGAGCAAGTCATACTTAGCCTTACAAATGTAGATACACTTGCATAATAAGGAAATGCGATTTTTTGAAATTAAGATTTTTTTTTTTTAATGAGTACAAATTTTACCAATTTTGGGATCAAGAACAAATTAGTTGTTTTATTCAAGGTTTTTTTTTCAATAGACTGGTGTCAACAATATCTCAAAGGGATAATTCAGTTTGGGTTTAGAGGGCGCTTCGTGAAATAATTTGTTTGTGAGGTAATGAAAGCCTAAATGTAAAATTTGAAAGAGCATACAATTTTAAAGACAGAGTTCATGAATCCAATGCCTGATTAAGAAAGGTTCCTGATATCACCAGTGGTAACAAATATTTAATGTAATGTTCTCCATGATGGTATTCATATAAATAATAATAATAATAATAACTTGCATTTTATATAGCGCTATAATACTGGGTTTCTAAGCTCAAGTATTATTACCCATGGTCATCAGGTAAATTTGACATTAAATAAAAATGTGTATCTTTGTTGTTCCCTTTACCAGTTTACTGATGTCAGTGACGGAGCAGATGGCGGATAAGTTCTTCAATAATGGCTGCCCTGTTCTGGCTGCTTGCTGCCATCTGGCGATGGGCCAAACCAAGGTATTATAAACTCGTTCTGGGGGGTGTTGCATAATGCGTTGATATTATTCTCAAAGTTGCATTTAATCGCAAGTCAGAAAATGTGCCTAAATGCGCAAATGTTATTGGCTCATGTGCGCATGTTTTCTGAATTGCGATCAATCGCAACTTTGCGATTAGTCTCAACTTTTTATGCAACACCCCCCCAGGACTGATTGATGTATTGATGTATTCCCCATAACCTAAGCCAGAGTATTGTCCGGACCAGTCCTGAATGGGTTCAGTGGTAACACAACATTTGGTTTGGACACAATTAGTCCGTGGGGGCTGCATCAAACAAGCCTAGCTATTTAGCAGTCCTCTCCATTTCTAACATCAATATATAACGGTTATAACAAAATGAGTTGAGTACATTGCATACGTTATGTGATTTATATTTAATTAGTTATGATTTTAATGTTCTGTTATATGTATCCATTCATTATAAAGTTGTTGAAATATTCTTTTGGAGATAAAAATGCAATAAATGAAATTTTAAAAAAATCATCTGAGGGTTAATCGCCACATTATCATTTACATGTAAGAGAACATTAAGTTAAGTTATAAGTATTAATGTTTTGTTTGGCTAATGAGATTCAAATGGCAAAACTGGGAGGGCGATTTAGGTTTTGTTTACAAAACAATGCAATGCATCAAGACTTACACTACTCGCTGTAAATAGGGACTTCTATAGGCATAAAAGCAAATTCCATTACTCCAAGTTAGCTTTAAAAAGATGTTATCAACACGACTTTAATACATATTCATCATATTTTCCCTCTAAATTACAGCTTGCTCTGTCCAAGCTGATCAGGGGCCATGAACTGGAGTTGGCTGTGTCGGTGGGAAAGTCTCTCAAGGGAGAACATCACACGGGTCTGGTCTCACTGGCACTGGAGATGCTGTCAAGAAGATGCGAGGGTCAGGGAGACTGGTATGTAGTTTGTTTATTTGTCTGTGTGTCTGTCTGTCTGTGTGTCTGTTGGTTGGTTGGTTGGTTGGTTGGTGGTTCGGGCCGGTTGGTTAGCTCTGAAGGGAGAACAACACACTGGTCTGGTCTCACTGGCACTGGAGATGCTGTCTAGAAGATGCGAGGGTCAGGGAGACTGGTCTGTAGTTTGTTTATTTGTCTGTCTGTGTGTCTGTTGGTTGGTTGGTTGGTTAGTTGGTTGGTTGGTTGGTGGTTCGGGCCAGTTGGTTAGCTCTGAACGGAGAACAATACACTGGTCTAGTATCACTTGCACTGGAGATGCTGTCTAGAAGATGCGAGGATCAGGGAAACTGGTGAGTAGTTTGTCTGTCTTTTTGTTTGTTTGCATGTTTGTCTGTTGGTTTTTTTCTCCAATCTGGTATCACTAGCCCAGGAGATTCTATCAAGAAGATGTGAGGGTCAGGGAGATTTGAATGTACTTTTTTTGTTTCACTGTTTGTCTGTCTGTTTGTTTGTTTGTTTGTTTGTTTGTTTGTTTGTTTGTTTGTTTGTCCATTAGTTTTTGGCCAGTCTGGTATCACTAGCACAGGATGTGCTGTCAAGGAGATTGGTTTGTTCTTCTGTCCATCTGTTTATATAATTTTTTATTTTTTTGTCTGATTGATTAATTGGCATTTATGTCGGGGCATCCATAGGTATCAAACTCGGCTCCAGTGATTTGAAGTCGAGCGCTACAATACCTTCACTATAACAAAACTAGAACACAAGAACACTACATTTCTAAGCTGCGCAAATTCTTAAATAAATTAATCTAAGTATCAAATTTTATAATGACCGGCCAGTACCTTTATTTGACCACCTATCAATCTTTGCTCCCTCATGCAGGGAGCTGGCTTTCAGTCTCCTGGAGGGGATCCCCAACAACCATGACTTGAAGGTGAAGCTGTGTGCCAAGTGTGTGGGCAGCGCTGCAGAGATCAACCACATGCATGAAAAGGTATATCTATCTATGTAATGATGATGGTTGTGGTAGTGGTCATGGTGGTAGTGATGGTAGTGATGATGCTGCTGGTGACTGGTAATGATGATGAATAGTATGGTTGTAGTGGTGGTGGTGGTAGTTGTAGTGATAAGTAGTGACGATGCTGCTGGTGGTGATAGTGGTGGTGGTGGTGTTGGTGGTGGTCAGGGTGGTGCAGTGGGGGTGGTGGTAATAGTCGTTATGGTAGTGCATGGTTGTGGTGGCGGTGGCAGTGGCGGCGGCGATGAAGATGGAGATGATGATGGAGATGATGACGATGATGACAATGATGATGATGATGATGGAGGTGATGATGGTAATGATGATGGTGATGATGATATTGATTATGGTGACGAGAGAATGATAATCATATATCAAATTTAATTATTTATGTTCCTATAGGCATGCCTACCCCCTCTGGAAGACTGCACACAGAAGGCTCAAAGCCTGCATGGCTCAGGAGATATCAGGGAGTGCGTTCTCTACTTTATTCTCTCAACAAATCCAGAAGAAGCACTGTCAGTTGCCATGCCAGAAATCAGAAGTAAGATACCAATTGATGTTCTGATGTACTATACAGTATACTGTAGATACACACACCTACAGTGTATGAATGTCAAAGGACCAGAGATTTGGCTGCAAATACTGAATTGTCATTATTGCAAAAGGTTGCTCAAAGTTGTTTTTATTTTCAAATTCTTCATCTTGTAAAATGTTGCTATGAAACAGTAGATTATGTTTATCAATTGTAACAGTTTCCTTTGGTAATATATACATGTAAATAATGTGTTTGTACATTGTATATTGTTCAGTAGACTATATTTATATAGGTTTTGTGCAATATAAGTGTACGTTTTTATGATTGTTATTATTATAGTTGTCTACCTCATACCCATATAGTAACGTGCCTCTTTTGTTTGTCTTATGATTGCATGCATGTTTGAATTTTCTCTGTGATATATTTTTGTGATATTTCACCTTTTGACCTTTGTCCCCTGAAAGGCCCAAACTACTCGGGTTTGGGTTTATGGCAGGAGAATGAGATGCCAATTATAGCCACTTTCGTGGAAGCCTTGCGTTAGTGCATGCAATACATTATGAATAGGCAGCATTGCAAGCAGAGGGGTATTAAATGCATATTGTGTTGTTGTTGTTCATGTTATGAATGTATGGGGCTTTGCATACTGTCATTTAAAAGTAATGCCACAGATCAAAGTATAAAGAAAGATGCATGCATGTTGTAAACCTGAATCAAATCATCTTTGATTTGTTATTAATTACTACATGTATGTTAAAAGTCTGACCTTTGACCCTCACAGGATGTCTTCTCCAGCCCAACTGGAAGGTCGCTGATGTCTACGATCTGATACAATTGCTGGGATGTATTCGCCCGGACAGACTGACAATGCAGAGCGTTGCACAGTAAGTTACTAGTCTTCTCAGATATCGTCGAGTGAGAACGATAAGGCGTTAACCCTATTAAGGCCGGGGGGGGGCCATAATGGCCCCCCCCCTCCGGAATTTTTGTTATTGCTCCAAAACGCTGCAAGATGACGCGCCGCTGCTTGGTGACTTTTTTCTTTCGGGTCTTGCGCACGTTTTAAAACAAAAATTTCGAAAATCGGACCCTCCGTTACAAAGTCACGTGACCTTTTGTCTATGCATGTCAGCCCGAAAATCGCTAAATTTCGTGATTTGTGTACAAAACATATGGAAATATCAATTTTCATAAAATGAGGTGTATTATTAGATATTTGGTGTTGTTTACATTTTATATGTTGGTTTTTGGGTTCAAAACAGTTAAATTATAGTTAGAAATAAAATAAACAACAAAAACAATAAAATACATAAGTTAAAAAAACAATGAAATACATAAGTAATTAATAAAACAATAGAAAACAAAAGGAAGAACCGGGCTCTTCCGATTTTTTTTGTTGTAGTATCATTCCAAATGCTCTAAAGAATATATGTAGTGAAAACCAGAGTTTAATTATGAAGAATATATGATTTATGGGTAAAAATATGAATTTCATGACTTATTTGCATAAATTACCATAAATATGCAAATTAATGAATTTTTCAAAATTTTTAAAAATTACCATTGTATTCTATACACTTCACTTATCACGCGTGCAAATTTTTACGGCGATCGGCCGCTCCGCGGCCGAGATCTTAGGGGGGGGCCATAATGGCCCCCCCCGGCCTGCTGAAGACCTCAAATAGCCCGGCCTTAATAGGGTTAAGTCAGCTTTGGGCTAAATTGAGTTATGAATTCCATATTGTAGACTGGGTATTCATCTATGTGAAGCCAAATTTCCATATAAGAATTATTTCAAATTTTTGAAATATTTATCGTAGGGTAAAGAAAGCTAAATTTGATTTCACGGAGCTTCCAAGCTGTTTAGATTATCTCATAATTAGAAAAAAAAAAGTAATGCCCTTCTCTTTCTCAACCGACGATATGTTCTTTTTTTATGTCTCTTTTTGAACGGTTTGATTCCTGAAAAGCATCATATTCAAAGCAATCACATTTGAACTCTTAACAAATGAGTTGTGAGATATGATTTAGTATTGCCATCAATATTATATCTATTATTATATATAAAGAATTCTTTCTTTTTTGCAGATGTGTTATGATATTTGGTACTGTCTGCAATTATATCAAATATCATTATATAATTCATTATTTCTACCAGGTTACAATCTAAACTGCTCATATTGTCCAGCTAATAAGTGCATGCATTCATAGCTGTATAGAATGCTTATTGTGGCACCACTACTAGCCTTATGTAATATGTTTGTTTGTTTGTTTTTCTTATAGGCTTAGATCAGAACTTCTCATACTGTCAAGCTACGTAGGTGCCTTGGTTGCCATACAGAGGGGCTATTGGAGTATCATTGGACCCCTGCTGAACCTAGCCCTGGCCCTGATCAGGCAGGGGCAGACAGGACCGGACTTCCCTCTGTCTGAGGCCCTGTTACTGGCTGAACTGGAGGCATTTAATGCAATGTCAGGCAAGCAAGGAAATGGGTACGATGCCAGTAGATATGTTGCCTTGTAAAATAAAATAAAATTGAAATTTACATTATTTAATTGAGTACTGGTCTAGCGATTCCAAGCCTAATTTTCTTTGCACATTTTAATTTTCATCCCTGCGAGAGGACATTGACCTGACCATGGGTTAAAGGTCAGCAGGCATGACCTTGATATAAATGAAATGAAAATTTACCTTAAAAATAATGGACATTTATAGAGCGCAAATTGCAATGAGCCTCTGAGCGCTATCATTAAAAATTCCAGCAATTCCAAGCCCAATTTTCTTTGCTCATTTTAATTTTCCTTTAATCCCATTCCACCAACATCTATGCAACATGATATCTAACAGACTATGGGTCAAAGGTCAGTGTGGGTATGACTTTTGACCTAGAGTCAGGGCTAGACTTGGTGAACAGCTCAATTTTCTTTGCTCTTTTTAAAGGGACTTTAGCACTTTTATTATTTTTGTATATTGCCTTTAATCATTAAATTCAAATCATTCATTTCTAAAATTGCATTTCCTCATTTGTGACAGTCCACCAACATCCCTGCAACAGGACATCTACCAGACCATGGGTCAAAGGTCAGTGGGTATGACCTTTGACCTAGAGTCAGGGCTAGACTTGGTTACAGGCTCTCAGCTCCCCAGTCATTCTGACGTCCACCATTCACTCTTCACCAGAAATAGAATACAGGTACGAGTTTCGTCATCTTCTTTTTTTCTCTCTCTCACTCCATTATCTGTACCAATCACATAATATCAATTTCACCCGGAGGGCCCACCACAGGCTCCCCAATTATGCGGGCACACCCTAAAACCACCACGTGTATAACCCACTTGCGGAGTTTGTTTGCAGTATACAGAAGAAGAAGAAGATATGATGCACAGTAGTTTTCTTGCAAGTAGAACATTCTTGTAATAATAACAGTAATGGGTTTTATTTATATAGTGCCTAATATGATGCAATAACTAGAAGGCCGACAAAGTCAGCATACCCACGCCTCCCATTAGCCCTGTTCTACCCCTTCGTCGGCCTCAACCCTGTTTTGCTTACCGCAGGCTAACCAGCGCGTTTTAGGCACGATTTGGTGAAAATGCCTAGGCCAGGGTGTAGGCCGCTTGCTTGCGGCGCGGCAGCCCCATGGCGAGGCAGTGTACAAAATTATTGACAATAAAAACACCTGAATCATCCAAAAATGTAAGTTTCCAAAGTGCACCCTACTTCCGATTGCTCGAAAATTTGAAATTTCAACAAAGTTCACTGCGAAAATGCGGCAAAAAATGACTTACGGAGGTTGAAATTGGTCGAGTTTCTCGATTCAAAACACGAACCGGATCTATAATCATCGCAAGCATCTCTTGTGTATACTTCACATGCATATTACGTGGTTCAATCAGCTGTTTGACCGCATTACATTTGGAAAAATAGTATATCCCTCCACCCTTGCAATAGCGAAGTTGCATTGCCCACAGCCAAACATCGCGCAAACTACGTGTACAAAAATATGGCCCATGCGCGCACGCCATGTAACGCCGAATGACGATGCCTAATTAAATACATACTCAAACTTCAAGGTTCCACAGAATTTGCAGGGGTCAACCAATCATCACCAAAATCTAATCGATTCTTCCATGTCACTATCCAAACATTCCCTGAAAATTTGGTGCAAATCCGTTCACCCGTTCTCTAGTTATCTTGTACACAAACAAACAAAAAAAAAACAAAACAAACAAACAAACAAACAAACAAACAAACATACGGAACCCTTTACATAACCCCCTGCCGATTTCATCGGCGTGGGTAATGAAACAGTCTTTAACAAAAATTAAACTTGTACAAAATATAAATATATATTCTTTTGTCCTCTCTGTGCATTGCAGGGCCCTACCTTCTTCCTCGAGGATGGGAAGTCTGTCATCTCCCTCAACGATGCCCTCATGTGGGCAAAGGTCAACATCTTTTCACCTCTCGGCTCCGCGACCCTCATCAACCCATTCTAAAAGGTCTTCTTACAAAGGTTAAATTCATGTAGGCATACCTTTTTGGAAAGGGAGGCAGTATACAAAGTTATTTGTAATGGTATAAAGAGTTATTTAAAACATGTTTCTGGCCTCTAGGATGCACACATAAAAAAATGGACACTCAGAAAGTTTTCTTGAAATCTTCATGTGTCCTGTTTAATGCAGCTTTGTTGGGAAAATGTTCATAACTCTGGCACTGCATAAAAAATCTGACGCACAATATTTTTGTAGTCAATATTGAATGTTTGTATTCATTGTATAACTATATGCAAGGCCAATGAGATATATTGTAGTACATTTATGTAGTTTATGTTATTGAAAGAAAATGATTAAAATTACAACAAATATTGCTTTTGTCTTTCATTAAATTCATGACATGATAGTGTAACGGATACTGTGAACAATGTATATATACGTAGTGTACATAATGCATCTCTAATCTAGACAACTGTATATAACATTAGTTAACTTTTCTGAAATCTTCATTTATATGAGGTAACTTTATAATATATGAAACATTATAGATCTGTTTTAAAAACTCACTATGTAGTATTAACTTAACTTTTCATTGGGCAGGTATATTGTACGCAATGAATGTGTATTAAAACTTGTCATGGTATAAAGAAATGTGGGAAGACATTTACAAAACTATTTTAGTTTTTTTTTATACAGTTTTACTAAAAGTAGATGCTTGTGTGTTCATGCTATTTACAAATTATTTTTCACATTTGTGTGTGATTTGTTAGTTCAATCAGAAAGTATCTTTTACTACAACACAATTTTGTTTTCAGCGACTAAGTGTTTTGTATGAAAAACTGAAATTCCGGATTAAAAATGTAATACCAAAATTTTTTTTTTTTTTCATTTATGTATCTGTGTTTCTCTTTATAGTAGCATGCATGTTCATATTATACTTTCAAAACTATATCAACCTTTTTACATCATCATGATGAATAAAAATGAGGTTTAAAAGTTGTATGAAAATCTGATTTGATAAAATTTGTGTTTAACTTGCAATTGACCTTAATACTTTGTACATACTATTGACTGTAAATTGATATATCATAGCATCAGATTAAATGTTTCAAACCCAGGACGAAATTCCCATTGAAACCAATTGAAATTCCAATACCCATTGGTTTCTAATTGGTACCCATTGGTTTCAATTGGTACCCATTGGTTTCTAATTGGTACCCATTGGTTTCTAATTGGTACCCATTGGTTTCTAATTGGTTGGTACCCATTGGTTTCAATTGGTACCCATTGGTTTCAATTTGTCCAAATTGCCTTCAATTGGTACCCATTGCTTTCAATTGGTCCAAATTGTTTCATTTTCCATATATGCATGCTCTTCGATTACCAATTGATTTCAATTGGTAATTCTTTGATTACCAATTGATTTCAATTGGTAATTCTTCGATTACCAATTGATTTCAATTGGTAATGGTCAATGGGAATATCACCCTGGGAATACACCTTTTCTTGGGCATTATGGCATTATAACATCTTTAGGATTATAGGGCATTGCTGTTCAGTACTTAAATAAAATAAATTGTGCTTTTATTATGAATACATTTGTTTATTATGACAAACAAATTAACAGTAGAAATTAGTTGCACTGATACCAAGCTGACTTCTTTTTGTTTGTGAAACGGGGCATTCATCATTCTAGAGCAAATTGAGAAGTATAATCTGATTCAGTGCCTTAGTTGATTGCACCTAAAATAATTCAACTTTTTGTTTGTTTTTGTCTTGCTTCCACATGTACATGGAAATAGGTAGGGGAAATGTTGATTTCATGTTACTCCCATAACAATGTCCTAGAATATTTGATTTGGGTATAAGATTGTTAAAATAATGAATTTTATTAACAAAGAAAGAATTAAGGATTCCATTCTTTCATATTATCGAGTGCAAGTGATTCATTAAAGGGACTTAGTAACATTGTCCAAATCCTCAAAATTAAATTTTCATTCTAGCGGTTCCCTCATACCTTGTTGTATTCGTATTAACAATAAAATCATGGGACAGGTTTCGGTTTTTCAAATTTCCCTTTCGTTACAAAGATATGTACGATCAAAGTATTCAGATAAGAAAAACTCCGGGCGAGTTTTTCTTCTGTGTAGGGTTAGTGAGTGCAGTGAGTTATTGAATATCACTTTGCATTTTCGCTCATTACTTGGCCATGCAATGTCCATTTGACTTGAAATTTTCACACAATACCCTGTGGACATATGAGATAACAATAATATACATTGCATCAACCATTCATCACTTTTTGCACATGTCAACAAAGTTACTAGATCCCTTTAAAGGACCTATAGCGTCTAGATGGCCTTATTTTCACAATTCGGCTCTCTATATGTAATTTGTCCTGAAGAAAAAGAATTTGGCAGTCATTTCTCATGAAATCAATCAATTTTGGGGTAATTAGTAAATATCTAATTGTCCAATGAATTGTCAATCACATGTCAATCACGCTGCCGATTCTGGACCCTAAATGTGGGTGGGTCGTAAACTGACTGCTAAATGAGATTTGGCATCAGAAAATTAGTCTTAAATCACTACTGTGTTTATTTTAATGGATTTTTTTTCGGCAGACCTATTTTACAAGTCATCAACTATGGAATAAGTGCCAAAGTACGTTGTATTCTTTAGGTCCTTTAACTTTGTCAAATTCAACCTAAATCACTTGCCATTTTCACAATTATCTTGTACCTTGTTGTTTGGCTTTATGATAACAGAATAATGATATGGGCTTTGATTTTGCAGATGAGTCCCTAATAATGGAGGTATTTCAGATTTTAATTAAAAACCATTCCAGAACGCTTTTCGATTACATTCAAAATTATCCAAATTTCGATATTTTGATAATTCATGTAGTATCCAAATTCTGATGCTTTCAAGGAAGATCAAGGAATAAAATTTGGACATCAATTTTCACTCTTTTCACTAGGTAAACATTATTTCTTTTCTATGAAAATAGCACATATCACTCGGAACATTCTTACAATGATATTGGTAGATGATTGAAGTCATAATGGAAAAATCTTATTAATCGAATTGATCACTCTAATATTTGTATACACAATGGGTGGAATTCACAAAGGAGGTTTGTGTAAACCATGGTCTACATCTATGGAATGCCATTTGTAAACTGATGGAGAAAGAATGTTAACTCCGTACTTGTTAACAATGTTGATGCTACACATTAACTAAAGGCACCAAATAAATGTCGGTCTTCTCAGATGGTGAAATTTGCTGGTTAGCAAGCACTCAGTCATATTATTAGAAATTAGAAATGGTTTTACTCGTCTATGACAGCACTCCATAGATGTAGACCATGGTTTACACAAACCTCCTTTGTGAATCCGGGCCTTTATGTTTGAGCAGTTTACCAAAACTATTGTTTAACTTTTTAATATTTGTTTGTACTATGGACATTTTAGGACGTGCAACTACACTTTATGTTTGAGCAGTTTACCAAAACTATTGTTTAACTTTTTAATAGGTTTTTGTACTATGGACAATTTGGGATGTGCAACTACACTTTATGTTTGAGCAGTTTACCAAAACTATTGTTTAACTTTTTAATAGTTTTTGTGCTATGGACATTTTAAGACGTGTAACGTACTTCACTTTATGTGTGAGCAGTTTACCCTTTAAATAGTTTTTGTACTATGGACATGTAAGGACGTGCAACTACACTTTGTTTAAGCAGTTTACCAAAACTATTGTTTGTACTATGGATATTTTATGATATGTAACTATTTAATTTGAACCACATTTAATATACCCTTTCTCTTTTAAGCACCTTGAAAAGTTCACCATATTAGAAACTGGCAAGTATTCTAAACAAACTTATCGAAATGTATTACATTATATTTTACATTTGACTGCTAGAATATTACATTTCAAAGCAGTAATTTGTCGACTCTACAATTACAGATGAATTGTAAAGTATTATATTTGTGATGCAAAAATACTGCTGAAAACTGCTTATCTACTATAACTATGCCTGTGTAATAAAATTAGAGTCAATATAGGGCCTAAATTAGTATTATGTTTAAATGATTTTTTAAAAACTGTTTATAGATTAGATATTTTACTATGGAAATATACTTATTATTTAATTTTAATCACCTTACACCTTTTTTTAAGCACCTTGAATAGATTTACATTATAGATTGTAAGCAACTTTCAACAATTTATAGTTTGAAATCATGTGCCATAACAATATATTTTGTCTAATTTCAATCTGTGTGTGAGTTTTTTTGTGTGATTGCATACATGTAATTCGTGTATTAAAGTGCCAAATTTGATGTAAATATTATATATAAAGTGTAGCTGAAAATAGCGCATTGTAGTATCCATGCTGCATTGCTGTGCTAAGGGTGTAGTGATATTGATCATGACAGTTTGTGACCGGCGGCTGTAGCAAAACCCTGCACTTGTCAGTAATTTATGTTTTGAAGAAATTGGCATTTTAAGTTCACATAATGTATGTAAAAGACTTTAAGACTGTAAGATTGAAACAATAGTAACTTCGCCAATTATTGACCAATTTGTTAGAACAAAGCATCAAACGAAAGCTTGTGATGAGGCCTTTCTAATGGTATGAAAATCTAAATTTTGATTTTTACCGACAAGTGCAGGATTTTGCTATAGCTGGTCACATTTAATCAGGGCATTTATTTTTAGTAATGATGCTAATGACATTGTGTGTGTGTATTTTCACTGCCTAAGAAATGCTGTGAATAGTATGTGTGTGTACTGTATTTCTCGTTTATAGTCATATAATAACAATTATATATGATCTTTCTATTTTCAAGTATGCATGTATTGATTACCTTTATAAATCAAAGATGGCAAATATATTTCCACACTCTTATGTTTGAATATATATACATAGGAACATTGTACTTAGTAGAAAATAAAATAAAATAACTCTTGATTTTACAAACGTTTGTATTTGTGTGCACTTTATATTGATGTTGCTTTTTTTGCCAAATTGACGAAAAGATATGGTGAATAAATGTATACACAATTTAGTGTAAGCATATGTGACAGGCTATAAGCAAAACCCTGCACTTGTCGGTACAAATCAAAATGTAGATTTTCATACCATTATAAAGGCCTTATCACAAGCTTTCATTTGATGCTTTGTTCTAACAAATTGGTCAATAATTGGCAAAGTGCAGGATTTTGCTATATAGCTGGTCACACATTTTTAAACACAATAGAAGATAATGATGAATTTCAGTTTATTTGTAAATGTATTTCTTGAATGATAACTACAGAAACACAAAACAAGGTAAATCTACACATTCCATCAAAAAGTAATTCTGAATATTAGATAATTTATTTACAATCGCATTTCGAAATACAAAACAATTTGGAATGAATACATGAATAGTTATTTGTTATGTATTCCACGAGCAACAAGTCATACACCATATCATCAGTTACAAATAATTTCGTTCTAGAAAAAAAATATGTAGCTTCTCTATTAGGAAGAAAGAAATTAGAATGACGTTTCCCATACATTGACTTACAAGTGCTGTGAACTGCCATTGCCATGAATTCATATCACCGCTATAAATGTGTTGGTTATTTAAACAAAATAGGCAAATAAACTAATATGCAGAGAAAGCTAATGAACACAGAAGAATGTCATATTTATCAAAGCAAACACAATATTCTCAAATATGAGCAGGTGGTAATTTTGGGGGAGGATTAAAAAACAATGAAATATACGCCTTAGAATTCACTATAAATATCAATGTAAGAAAGTACCGTTAAAGTGGTAATTTGGGCAGATTTTGCGCGATTTCCGAAATCACAGACACCATTTTCTAGATGTGACAAGATGTAAACCAGAAAGTACATGTATTTGCATTACAATACAATGTTAGGGGTACAGTGCAAATTTAATACACAAATTCATTTCTGAATCTCTCGGCGCAAAATACCAATCACAAAAAATGTCAACTTTTGCAGTTTAAAATTGACTGATATTGACGACACTGTCATAAGTAAAAGAAAATACTGATGAGAGCTGCTAGTTTCGTCCTACTAAAAAAAAAATCGCCTGTGTAATAAATTGAGTGTCAATAGAAGGCCTGGGGGTGTTTCACGAAGATCCCAGGTCGAACTAAACACTAAGTTGCATGGGCTTACAATTTATGGAAAGCCATTTGTAGCTTCGGAAATAAACATATTCAAGAGCCCATGCCAAATGCGAATATTTGAAACTTTCCACAACATTTCACATCAATAACTTGAAGTCGCTTTGATAAAATAAATGTGAATGATTTTTATCAAAATTGTAGGCCTGTTTAAAGAACTTGTTTATAACAATTTAACAAATTTCCATAACACCCTCGTGAACTTTCGATCCTAGCAGAATTTTCTTCAGAGGCAAAACCATAGTTATTTCACCTCTGAAGAAGATTCTGCTAGGATCGAAATGTGAGGCCCTCTTTTGACTCTCAACACATACATAAATGTGACATGACTGGATATAGCAAAACCCTGCAATTGTCGGTATAAATCAAAATTGAAATTTTCAAGCCATTAGAAAGGCCTCGATCATCACAAGCTTTCATTTGATGCCTTGTTTTAAAACATCCAAAAAATATTATTGTTTCAATTTTAATGGCATAATTAAGTCATTTATGTAAACTTCTTATGGCCATTACTCAAAACATGAATTGCCAACAAGTGCAGGGTTTTGCTATATCCAGTCACATGCAAATATTAAATCATCTGAATTCAAACATTCATGGCATATAGGTGTTTGAATATATTTACATGAGAATAATTTCAATTCAATATGAATAAAAAACGATTTTGTTCAATTCAATACATCAAAGACAATTCAATTCTAATGTCAGATGCATTCTCCTTGGACCTTCAATGACCTAAAGTATCTTTTGGACTTCTCCTTTTTTCTATTTTTATAGTCTATTTCAACTTTTTCAACAGGGAAGCCCAGTCACTGATCTGGCAATGTTTTCAAGGGAGCCCTTGTGGTCTGAGCCAGTTGTGCCAGCCCGCTCTCTCTCTCTCTCATTGTTCCATTCATAAGTTCATAGTCTTGTACCAGGGTACGTTTTCTTAGTTCATATTTTCATGCACGCGTGATTTCCTGGCAACACGGCAGCTGCGGCATGCTACGCTTTCCCACCAATAGGGGGCAGCACAGTGGTGGGCGACATGCTCGTCGGCCGCATGCTCTGCTGGGTCACATGGTCCAGCTGGTTGACCGAGATCTCCTTGAAGTGGACGCTGGCTGGAGTGGCTTGGTTGGGGTGAGGGCTGTTATCTGGGAAGGAAACAAGAATTAAAATGGATTATTTCAAACTTGGGGAAACTGACCAGAAATATGTAATATAAATGAAAATGAGCAAATGTAGCGTTTCCCATGGATTCGAACCTGAGATCTTTGGATCACTCTAGCAATTATGCTAGAAAATCCTTGTGCTATGTTCGTCCCTGAAACCCTTTTCAATGCATGTGATGGTCAGAATCAAAGCTATTATGAACCTGACAAAGGGATATGATGACACACGCAGTACCCCGGGGTACCGTTGTACCCCGGTATCCCGCGTTGTGTAGCGCCATCTTGTGTCCACCCGAAGTACAACCGTACCGCAGAGCAATCATAGACCGCTGGTGTATTGCGTTATGCATGCAGCGCTTGTATGCACGCTACCCCGGCCGCAAAGAGAGCATTTTGAACGTAGAAATAAAGCATAACGAGAATAATTTGACACTCTTTGGTACCCCAGTGTACAGCCCTGAAAAATAAATAAATAATTAAACAAAATGGCGGATTTTCATTTGGTACCCCAGGGTACCATTTATGTCATCATATGTACGAGGTGTTACTTAATTTATTAACAATAGCAATAAAATGGCATTTCTTTTGCAAAATTGAGGTTACCATGGCAGTGCCTTGTTGACATATAAAACATGTCTTGCACATGCACCTCAAGATTACTGTGTGAACCAAGTTTCATTAAAATCACTAAAACTGAGGAAGTAGTCTTCTCTACAAGGTTTTTTTTCCAATAATCTGACCAAGTACTGTCCACCCAACCACATTTTATGTACCCCCTTCAAACTTTGTTTAGCACAAGAATAAAAGTGGTAGATATTGTAAGGGTACATGGAAGTGCTATGGTGTAGTGGACCAGGCTATCGTCTTGAGATTCGAAGGTCGTAGTTCATTACTTGTATGTCCTATTTTAACCCGTTCACTTTGAGATTCTGAATTCCCCATAGACTTTGTACATAGCCCACCCGGTTCCCGTAAGCAACAGGTTAACAGGCATATTTTTTGCCCATCAGCTTGGCAATTAACCCATTTCCTATGTGATACTGGTAGGCCCAGTTAACTCTATGGGAATTGCAAAATCGAGCACATCACTGCTCTCCACCCATGCGTATACATGAGGGATTTTTGCACACTATATGTGACCGGCTATAGCAAAACCCTGCACTTGTCGGTAAAATCAAAATGTAGATTTTCATACCATTAGCAAGGCCTTATCACAAGCTTTCATTTGATGCTTTGTTCTAAAACATTGGTCAATAATTGGCAAAGATAGGTTTGTTTCAATTTTACAAACATAAGTCTTTTACACGCATGTAATTGAGCTTAAAATGCCAATTTCTTCAAAACATGAATTACCGACAAGTGCAGGGTTTTGCTACAGCCGGTCACATATACCTAGAACAATGAATTGCCATCAATATTACTTAGAAATACAAATACTTCAAAGGATTTCATTTTTCTTGTTAAGGAGACTTACTTTCTTTGATGAGGTACTGCGTGCCCCCCTGGGGCGTCCCTTTGTCCATGTTTGAGTGAGGGGTTTGGGGGTGGGGTCTACGCACACAGCGTTGACCGATGGACGGTTTGATGTTGAATCGTTCGGGGTCGTCCATTCGATCGTCCTGCCGGTAGCGGATGTGCTTGTTGATCAGATCCTGGGCCTGGAAAACATCAATCAGAGGAATTTCGATAGTAAATATTTGTCAATTTTGTGCATATGATGACACACGCAGTACCCCGGGGTACCGTTCGTTGTACCCCGGTATCCCGCGTTGTGTAGCGCCATCTTGTGTCCACCCGAAGTACAACCGTATCGCAGCTATTGCGTTGTGCATGCAGTGCAGCGCACGCTTGTATGCACGCTATACGCTTGTATGCACCCTAAAAAATCAATAAATAATTAAACAAAATGGCGGATTTTCGTTTGGTACACAAGGGTTCCATTTATGTCATCGTATATGTATTTTTCTTTTTAAGTGTAGCTTTATCAGAAGAACAAGACAAACTTGAATATAGCATTTAACTATATATGTATAGTTCAACACTATTGGATTCATTCTATATGCCAAAGTAAGGCACTACGTTATGCATCAACTGGAAATTTCAGCATATCGATGGAAGAGTTTTTGTAAATGAAGACAAATGCTGCTGAAAAATAGTTCTCTAGTACTATAAAATCACTGACAGGTCAAACCAAGAGGGCCCGAGCTTTCGATCCTAGCCGAATCTTCATTGGAGACTAAATGGCGAAAATTACGCACTCACCTTTTCTGTACTGGCCCGTTCATGCAGGCAAGTAAAATCTTAAATCTTCAAATTTTACTTGCCCGTGTACTTTTAGATGAGATTTTACACATTAAAAAAATTTAATTGTTCACTTGTAGTTGATTGACAACCACATGAGACCATTTATGAAATGTGTCTTGCACCGGGCAATAGGGCAAGTGCAAGTGCCGAGCCCTTGCATGTAGACAGTTGACTATTTATAAAGACACATGAACACAAACGGGTGAAAGAAGAAGTTAGAGACACAGAATAATGGGAACAAAGGAATGATGGTGAGACCGTGAGTCATCGTTCGTCATCTTCTGTAGATTAAAGGGTACCACCACCCAAAAATAGTATCCTTATAAATGAAAGGTATCATCTTTAGTATTCCATTCTATCAACAAGTTCACAAAAATATGTGTCCAGAAAAATATATATAATTGGAAAACGCATCACCATTCTAAAGCATGCGTTAAGGGGTCTGTATGTACGAGACTAAGTGTGTGCAGAGCGAACGAATCGCCCAGGATTCTATGCTCTCCGAACGTACGCGTGAATAGCATTGGCACACTCGCAAATGTTTGGCTCGTATGGAACCAGACAATAGTAGTGGTTCCGTAAGTGGGGGAAATTAATTGCTTTGTTTATGAATTACACAACCCTTTGCAAAATGTTGGGTATCTATTTGATATCACAAAACGGTACCAAAGCATATAATTATGTGTTGTTCTTTGCCTGGTGGTCCCCTTTAATCTAGCTCAAAGTATCCAAAGTCAAGCCCTCAAATGTCTCTCCAGTGTTTAATTGTAATGTCAATACTGATTAAACTTACCTTCTGTTGACAAGTGATGATATTTGGCTCCGTCTCAAACTCTGTGATCTTGAGGTTGGTCTTGACCGTCATGGATGCGGTGGCGCGGGCGTGCATTGGAAGGGTGCTCTGGTAGTGGTGGTCTGTGAAGTCAATGTCTCGATCCAGAGCAAGGCGTTTCAGTCTGTATTCGAGTTAATAGAAGAATGATGCAATTAAAATAAAGGGACAATAAAAAAACATGTAATCGAAATTAGAAAAATGCTATTACTTGATAAAATATAATGGCACAATTGATGAAAAATCTATTAATATAACTGCATTGGACGGGTGCTCTGGTAGTGGTGGTCGGTGAAGTCGATGTCTCGATCCAGAGCAAGGCGTTTCAATCTGTACGAGTAAAAGGTACAGTCATGAGATTAGAAATAAAAAGGGACACTCAACAACCATGTACTTAGAATCATAAAA
>JBAMJV010007293.1:5000-58371 GCA_037951105.1 Echinarachnius parma | reverse complement strand
AAAACAAAAAACAAAGAAAAGACAAAGTTTATTTTATTCGGTGCATGGTTTACGTACAATTTTCATAAATCATATCTGGTAAACTGGTGAATTCATATTTCTACAACAATTCCCAAGAAACACAGTAACGTCATTCTCTATAAACAGGGTGGAGTGTGAGCAGTAAATGTTCAGAGCCTGAACATTTCAAAATCAAACCGCCGGCGATATCAATTTACAGTAAATTTGTTTTATAATTTACCAAATATATCAATTACTGTAGGCAGTTTGAGTTTCCAGGCCAAATTCCTAATCCCGTTTTAGTAAAAACATATTCTTTCACATGATTGGTAATAAGAGCGTGCATTTCATTTTGTTTGTGTGTGTGGGGGGGGGGGGGGGGGGGCGTTTCCCACTACTGGCAATTGCGTGCAGTGGTTGGATATATAGGGCCTATATGGGACACATTTTGATGTCTATTCTTTATTTTGCATAGGATTTTCCCCGTTTTGTTGTTGTGTGTTCAACCCCTCGTGCCCCCCCCCCCCCCCCCCCCCCCCCCGCCAGGTCCATGAGGGTGGAGCCCCGGAAGATTATTTGGACAATTTAGCACTTGAACTGTGAATAGATAAACAAGTTCTGACAGTGCATGCCAGAAGGCCATACTGCAGGAGGAAGAAATAACCAGGCGCGCCGGAAGCAGTTTGGGATTGGGGGGGGGGGGGGGTCAAAACCCCAAGGGGGCTCACAATTTGGTGTGTAGGGGCTCATGCCCAACCACACTCTGGGTTGCCAAGTTTGAGCCAGAGGTGAGAGTGAGACATTGCGAGGGAGCGAAGCGACTGAGCGGGGGGAGGGTGTGGGAGGGGGGTGTCCCCCCTCCCACGGTATACTAGGGAGTTTTTGCATTTTTGGACTTGAAATTGTGCAATCTGATGCATACCTAAATACGAAATTCGGCTGTATTTGGGAAAGCGTGATATGATTTGATCGACCAGAAAGTTTTAATATATTTTTCACGTAGAAAACAAATAATTGACACACTAATAAATATGTACCCCAAAACACACACCTACAACAACATAAACCATAATAATGCAACATTATGTATGTAACAACACACTGCCAATAATGAGTCCCGATGGAGCGAAGCGCCTGAGGGCTGGGGCAGGGAGGGAGGGGGAGAGTTTGGGAGGGGGTATCCCCCTCCCACGGTAAGAAAGATTTTGCATTTATGGATTTGAAATTGTGCAATCTGGTGCATACCTAGATAGGAAATTCGGGCTTAACTGCATCTGGGAAAGCGTGTTATGATTTGATATATTTTTCATGAAAAAAGCAAATTAACTGCATCTGGGAAAGCGTGTTATGATTTGATATATTTTTCACGAAAAAGGCAAATAATTGACGCACTAATAAATATGCACCCAAACACCCACATAAATATTGTATTTAGTGTCATACACAGTTCCAACATAAACCATATGGCTTATGTATGATCCAACAACATGGCCTACAGCTATAATGAATCCCGAGGGAGCGAAGCGACCGAGGGCTTGGGCAGAGCCAGAGGGGGAGGGTTTGGGAGGGGGTATCCCCCTCCCACGGGGAAGATTTTGCAATTATATACTTGACATGGTGCAAGTTGGTGCACTTCATGCCATACCTGTGAAGGAAATTTAGAATCCGAGTTAAACAAAAAAGAATATATAATGTCTATGCTCTCATCAGATGTTTACAACAAACTGAGATAATCTGTAATTGGGCCCCAAATAAATACAATGATTTTTTGAAAAAATAAAAAAAATGCCTACACTTTTTCAAAAATGTCAAAAGCGGTTTTTAAATAGTTGTTGATGATCTCTCTATTTAATCATTATTTCAACAAAACATCACATGCATAATTTTGTATGAAAATGGTTGAAACCAATGCCTTATTAGAAAGCGCCCTCTTGTGTTTTAATGGCGCTTTTTGGATGATAACAGGCTTTTTACTTAGTCGTTTGAATTTGTGTATACCTTTCGAACATGGTGGAGTTATAAATATTAGTTTGTAATGTTACTGTGCAGGTTTTGGTTACTAAAGTTCAGCCTATACCCCTTTAATGTGGGACCCACATTTATTCTGACCAATAGGATATATTTATTGATATGTCTGCTATTTCTGAACCGATTTTGATCAAATGTGACCTTACACCACAAAACGACCAATAAGTCGGGAAAACTGATTGTGCTGCTTTTCATAAAACATTAAAATAGAAGGCATTACCTTTAAAATGGTATATCATTCGTCATATTTGGACTAAGCAAACCCTCTCAAAATGAACAGCAAAAATTTGGAATATGGCCCAAGCATTTTTTAAATAAGGGAGAAACGGGCCATTTAAAAGATCAATTTCCATTAAAGCGCTGTAATAAGATCACATTTATTAGATGAAAAAATAATATTTAAACATGATTTCCAACGCTCAAAATGTTACAGAAGCTAGATTGAAATAATATGCTTATTCAGGAAATACCAAAATCCTAAATCTCATATTTTGAACAAAATTTGACTATTTTAGCTAATAAAAGAGAACTACCACAGCGACATAAAGGTCACAAATAAAGTTTGTTTTATCTTTGTTATATGCTCTTCCAAATCACTTAGTTTGTAGTTTTCCATTACCTCACAAAAAAAAAATCTTAACGCGCCCTCTATACCAAATCTGAACTATCCCTTTAATGATAATAATATTAAAATCATAAATATATTTTTTTAAAATAATTGTTATCATTATTATTAGTTTTAAAATAATAAGATTTTGAAGAATAATCTAATTAAAAGTCACAAAGTCACAAAGTCAAAGGACAAAGATACAATAGATTATAAAAAATACTCTGGATAATCATCCATTTAATTCAAGTTGGTGTATAGGGATTAAAATGTGAAAAAGGTTATGTCAGCATCACGGACAAAGATTATTTGCGAGGCATAGTGTGATACATTTACATATTTGGGCAAAAAAATTGTTGCTAGGTAATTAAAATGGTACCCTTGTTTGTTATGCTATAAAAAAAGAAGAAGACAAAAACAACAAAGACAGTAAAGCCGCATAAACATGATGAATGGAACATCATGAACATTTCACTATGTCGCCCTCTGACGGCCCAATAGTTTTAATAATCGAGTTATCTATCAAAATGGCGAGCGAAGACGATGACATTCCTGGTAAGTTTGTCATGTAAACAATGCTGCACTTTGCTTAGTAACGACTATTCATTAAGTTATTTATGGTGTTTTTGTGCATTTATTTGTTGTCAAAGCATAATTTATCACGTTTCTATGTAATATCAATGGTTTTATAGTATCGTAAATGTTGCATGAACCGTATTTTGTTAATACAATTTGTGATTGAATTCGAAACGCATCGGCTTCGGTATCGGTTCTTGAAGGCTTGCTGCCCCAGCAGTATCGGCGGACGAGCACTGATATTTCTGGTGTGAATAACGGCTGCCTCCGTGGTTCACCAAATCTAATTTTCCTACGCTGTTGTTGATTGTCACACAGACTAGATCATGACTAATCTTGATTTGTGCAAATAAAATGTTATAGCCTAACATATTTGAAAGCTAACTTTGCTTTTACTTTTAGATTGAAGCTGGGTGAATTCAATTTGTTATTATTTATGCACATAAAATAATATTAACATGCAGACTTTGATTTGCAAGCCCAAATGCAAAGTGGTGGTACTTTTTGCATCAAATTCCACACCACACATCACAGCAACGCAATGCTGCTGCTGCTGCTATGACATGACAATAAATATTGTTTATTGTTATTGGAAACCATTTTGACTGGCTTTGCCTTTGGTTGGTCCATGATTCCCCATTCAAAATGCATTTGAAACTTATTTCAACCCATTTTTCCACCTTGAACCAAGTTTATCCCAATTATCAAGGTGACCTCAGCTCTGGTGAGATTACACAATAATCATGGTAACGGACACAACAAAATATGTTAGTGCAAAAACTAATCCTGTTCACATGATCTACTAAACTAAAGTACATGGACCCAGTCAGCTGGACCATTTACACACAATTTACGTTAATATGCTGTAGTCTAGATGAGCATACCGGCCATTTGTAGTACCATTGTGCAATATCCAATTTCCGTTCAACAGGTGAATGCCATGAATTTTGGAAGCCTCGCTACAGAAAAGGGGCAAGAAATAAGAGTTTTTTCTACATTTTGCAGTTTCAAAAAGAGTTTGTAATTATCAAATGTTATGAATTGTGGATCACATTAACAATTTTTTTTTGCATTTGCTGGTAAATGGAGGGAGGAATCGGCCAGCAAAAGTATTTTTGTTTTGGATAGTGCAGCAAGCGGGAGAGGTTCATCTCCGCACAACGCTATTGTAATGTAGCTATGTGTGATCCTGTTCATCATTCCTGCATTGCTAAAATGACAAACTTCCTCCAAAGAATTTTTAAAAATGCAATTACAATCACCTAGATGTCCCACAAACTGGCAAATATGCAAATTGAAAATATCTATTAAACTTTTTTTAGATTACAAATTCAATACTTTTCTTTAATTAGCATTTATAGCAAGACCTGGTTCAGAGACATCCTTATTTCATCCTCATTTCTAAAGTCATAAAGACCTTGACCAATGCTCGAAATTAACTTTTTTTGCTGGTGGCCCGGTCGGGCCAGTAAAATTAGAATTTTTCCAAATTTGGTGGCCCGAAACCAAAAACTACTGGCCCGAAAAAAAATAAGGAAAAACAAAAGTAAAATAAATACAATAACCATATAGTTTCAGGGTACTAGGCAATACTTTTTTATTTTTCATTCCCCTTTGTTTCATTGTAAGATGAATTAAATAAACATGAATTAGGATGAATGTGTGTGTGTCATGTCAAAAAATCACAGCGATTGAATACACACGAGTGACAATTTCACTTCCAGTCATACATAGTCAGGGTCTAGGTGACAAAGCAAAAATGGTAGAAAAAGAGAAAATTCAATTTGACCTCAAAATTCTGTGCAGTGTTGTCTGAACACCTAAGACAAAAGACATATTTTAAAATTGTGATATATAGTAGTAATATATGAATATTCATGAGCAGCACATATGAATATTCATGATGCTCATTAGATATGCAAAATACGCAAAATAACTTAAATTTATTTACTAACAACGATTTTGAATATGAAACTTTTTTATATAACAACTGGTTAGAAAATGAGTACTGCTGCTCAAGAATGTATGAATATTCATTAGCAGCAGTGTTACTTGCTCAATTAATTTGCAACTTTTTAACTAACCAATATTTTGTATGTGAGAAAATGGTATAAGTTGCTGAATGCTACATTTAAAAGCAAGCTTTTGTCATGCCCTAGACAGGACTTAACACGACTACAGGATATCTAAAAAAAAAAAAAAAAAAAAAAACTTTTTTTCTTTTTTTTTTTCTTTTTTTGCTGGCCCAATCGGGCCACCAAACTTTTAAATATGAGTTTTTTACTGGCCCGACAGCAATTTTTGGTGGCCCCGGGCCATCGGGCCTATGCTAATTTCGAGCATTGCCTTGACACTACCACAAATATCTGTCAGTTGTATTGATTAGATTGATATAGAAATAATCTAGTAAATAAAGAAATCAAATTCTCATGATTTGTCTTTGACTCTTTGTTTTAATGTCGAAGAGTGAAGCAATCTAGATATTTGGCAAGATCCTGTTTATGGGCATCACAGCTCGACTCTTTCAGGCTCTTAAATATTCACACTTTGTTTGTGACTAATTACCATAGCCTAACCAGTAACGGATCACCCACCAAAATTGATGCACGAAGATGTTTATGACTATCTATTTTTTTTTCATAACTGGAAGAGGTATACGCATCTTATATCAACTTTATCATCTCCTTTTTAAATGTGATAAACCTCAGTTACATGATCATCATGCAAAAGTGAGAAATTAGTCTTCAAAATGGGGGAGATGCGGGTGAGTTGAGCCATTTTTTTTTGTTATTAGCAATATTTCCAAATAATTCTTAGTTTGGAAGGATTTGTTTGTATCATACTAAAACACAACTACTGGGCTTGTATTTACATCAGCTAGCTTTATTCATGAACATTGCGTACAAACGCAATAATCGATTAAAAAAGAATAGTAAAATGGCTCATCTCTCCTGCGGTACGAGGAGACTTGTGCCATGTCATTGGGAGACTTGTGCAGGCTCTCCAACGGCATTGGAAACATACATATAAGAATCACATCAAATAGTAACTCGTATAAAGTTATCAATACACCAAAAAGAATCTCTCAAATCAAAATACCAACAAAATAACTTGTATTACAACGTAATTATGCTCCAGTTTTGCCATGCGATGGGATTTTAATACTTTTTAAGGACCGCTAGATTCAAAATGTGTTATTTCCCTATACACCCAATCATGGCTCAACCCTCCGTATGCTGTATGGCTCAACCCTCCATTAGGTGGCCATTTTTTAGAATTAAATAAATTTTTCTAAATGTGCAATGCAACTCTTCATCAACTTTCATCAAAATGAAAATACAATAGACGGTCAACATCATAAATGAAAAGTTGCCTGTCTAATTGCTTTCATGTAAGTAGTAGAGATGGCCAAACCTAAAACTTGGAAATTCACTTTTTTCTGTATTTTGAAGAATTGGGGGGCCCATTCCTGTATCATGCTCCAGCTCTTCAATCTGCTATTGCTAAAAAGACAAGTATGTTAAAGGGTAACACAAGAGGGCACCAGATAATTTTTGTATAATTCTCAATGGAAGTTAGAGGGGGTGGATCAACTCTCCATGTGGCTCAACTCGCCCGCATCTCCCCTATCATCTAGTGAAAAAATGTTCAGATTCAGATTTTCAAGAAAAAGAAAGTAAAAAAAAGAAGTAAAAACAACTAAAATATGCCTACGGATCTGGAATTTATACTTGATATACACAGCTCAGAAAGAGGTCCTGGTGTACACTCTACAGCATTTTCAGGGGTGTTTGGGTGCAGTCTTATATAGTAAAAAAAAGGCAAATTTTAATGTATGATATTACAAGCAGAACTGAAATCTACCAGTAACGGATCAACCTTAAAAAACAAAATGAACTATCAGAATTGACTTTTATTTCTCTAAAATTTGTATTTAACTAAAATCTGTGATATTTCGAACTTAAAAATGAAATTATTTTGATTTTTTTTTAAAATTTGAGTTTGTGTGTGATTTTTGCGGCATTCTGTAGGGATCACATGTAGCAGATTTCAAATCCTCATAACTACAGAAGGAAGCTAGTTTAAGAAGTAAAGTTTTCCTTGGATATACTTGGTGAAAAAATTAAGATAATTGGTCAATTAATTTTCAAATGAAGCCAGGTGATCCGTTACTGGTGAAGTGGTGATCCGTTTCTGGTAGAGCGCAAGGGGTTCGTTAACGCGCAGCGACTTGCGTATTAGCGGCGGAATGAGTTTGAATCTACAATATTCATAATCTACACCATTTTAGCTTTCCAACGATGTATGAAAAATAATTTGTCTTGGCAAGAAATTCTTTGCGCTGAAAAGTGATCCGTTACTGGTTGAGCTACGGTAAATAGTTTTAAAACTTGGTAGAATTAATTCTCAGACTTCGATTATCTCTTCTTTTTTTTTCATGTCAGAGAGTGGAGCAGTTTTCACGTTCGGCAAGAGCCGCTTTGCAGACAACACTGCCAATAAGTTCTGGATTCGCAATGATCGTGCAACTCAAGTCAGCTGCGGGGATGACCACTCTGCTATGGTCACAGGTAAAGTTCCAGGGCTTGACATTAGCACTTGCACTATTGCCCGGGGCAAGTAAAAATTTATGTCGGGCAGGTAAATTTTCATAAATGTCCTAGTTTGGTTGCCAACTAAATCATTGGTCAACTACTAGACAATAATGTTACAATCCCTAACGTGTAAATCTCATCTAGAAGTAAATGGGCAAGTAACTGTTCTGTTTGTGCACGTAAAATGTGAAAAGTTATGATTTTACTTGCCGGGACGGGCCAGTAGAGAAAAAAGTTAGTGTGGAGGCTTGGGTAAACCGAAGCTTGAAATTATCATAGGCCTTGCTGGCCTCTATAAACCCTCTTGCCCGATTCTCCAGGGCAAGTAAAACTTAATTTGCCCAACTGGGCAATTTTGTTGTTGTTGCTTTTGTCTCGCTTGCAGTTGCATTGTCAAAGGTAGCATTTTGACTTTGGGGGAATAGATCTAGTCATGCAACACCTATAATGTATAATGTATTCCCAATATAGCAGGCTTACTTTTATTTTCTTGACAACTTGCCGGAAAGCCTCGGGCATATGGGTGGAGTTTGCCGTCGGGCTAGTAAATATTGTTGGTTTAGAAAGAGAAGGGGGCTTGTTTAAAGTTTGAAATTCATATATAGAAATCAATCAAACGTAGCGCTCTTTTATACTTGATGAATATTCCTAAAATTAGACATAATTGCCAATTTTGCATCACATAGATCATAGATTAATTTAGCAACAACTTGACTTAAAGCCCTTCACCACTCACCCATGATATAGGAATCACTTGCCTGATTGGACAAGCAAGAAATATATGTTTTTGTTTTTTGTAGAGCCCTGAATAACAATTGCCTGTCCATAATTTAATGCCTGTCTCTACCCTTGCAGAGAATGGTCGCGTGTACGTGTTTGGTGCCAATGACTGGGGCCAGCTAGGGCTGGGTCACACCAAGTCTGCCAACAAGCCTAGCAGCATCAAAGGTCAGTCTGTCAACACTTTCTATATGTGTTTATTTAATTTTGTTTGTATGTACCAGGGGAAAAACAAAATTAAATTCATTTATCCGGGGAGAATTTTCAAGTTCACCTGCAGGCATGAAAATATCGCTTTAAAAATGTGTTTTGCATTGAGCCCTTTGCAGCTTTAAAGAGGACCACCAGGCAAAGAACAACACATAATTATATGTTTTGGTACCGTTTTGTGATATCAAATAGATAACCAACATTTTGCACAAGGTTGTGTAATTCATAAACTAAGCAATTAATTACCACCACTTACTGAACCCCTATTATTTCCTGGTTTCGTACGGGCAAAACATTTGCAAGTGCGCCAATGCTATTCACGCGTACGTTTGGAGACAATAGAATCCCGGACGATTCGTTCGCTCTGGACAAAGGTAGTCTTCATACACGCAGACCCATGAACACATGCTTTAGAATGGTGATGCGTTTTCCAATTATAAGACACTAGATAGGATGAATAGTCAAGAAATAAGAAAACTATGGCTCTTTGAAAATATCCATCTATTAGCCATATGTTTTGTACACAAAATTTAAATTTTCTCAAAATATATGTTTACCCTTCGTTTGTTTTGTAGAATACACTTATACACAACATATCATGAGTTGGGGGAATGGAAAAGTGTGACTATGAAGAAGACTGTAAAAATGGGAACATTTGTGTACAAAACATATGGGGAGTAGTCCACAAACTTATCAGAGTGCGTTGCCTATTTGAGTTCCCCATAGGAATAAATGGACATCTTCAAAGAGCCGTAGTTTTCTTGTTTCGTGCCCGATTATGCTCTAACTTTCAGAGATTGAAAATCTACATGTAGTTGCCGGATCGTCCACTAATAATTGACTTGTGCAATGAGATTGTACTGGCCTGGCTTTAATTGCTATTATATCCCTCATAAGAATGTTCTCGCCATGTGATTGGTCGAAATGCCGTCACGTGTTCAAGTATAATTTCGCCGATACCGCCCAGACAGGTATAGTACTTTTGTATAGTATCAGGGGTAACAAACTTTTTGGCTCTGCCGAGGATGGGATTAGTAAATTGCTAATACTCAATTCTCATAGGACACATTGATAAAAAATCTGTAAATTAGGAATCAGCGAACGATTACAGACGAGTTGTTTTGCCTCCATGACAACCAAGTCTGCAAAGGCAGCAAATGAGAACGTTTGCGCAAGGGCAGAATAGTGCAGAAATAGCGCAGAAATGTGCAGAAAATTAAGATAAAAGACTCGATCAATGCTCAATATACCAAACTTTGGGGCCCTTTTTGTTGGTTATAGGTCTTTTGGTGAACAAAATAATCTGAGGGATATAAATCAAATAACCAATCTCCTTACTCGGGTGATGGATGCAAACTATACGTTGCCTCTGTGATCTGCGAAGGTACTATCATGCCTCGGCATAGCCAAGGCATGATAGTACCCTTCGCAGATCACCTCGACACGTATAGTTTTGCCATCACTTTCCCAGTCGATGGTTATTTGCTTACTATCCCCTAGGCCTTTAACCCATCAAGGACGAGAGCTATTTTAAGGCAAAATTGATCATTGTTTTCCTCTACAAATTGGCAACTCGTAATTTTTTTCCCGATCTTTTAATGACATAAAAATAGGTGGAAAATATTTAGTAATTCCAATTTAAGACAAATATGAGTTTGTCGCAAAGTTGCCAATTTGGATGCCGAAATCTGTTTTAAAAATATCACAATGTGTTGCCAATTTAAAGGTTTTCCTAAATTATAGCGATCTACGCAATAATTAAAATCATTAAAAAATAACTAAAGCAGGTAGTGTAACAAAATAGGGCTCTAAAAATAGACATTTTTGCTCTTTCTCCTTGTATACATCATATAACTTTTTATCTTCTTGCTGAAGTGTAGGACTACCAACCCACAAATATGTGGGACTCCGTCCTTGATGGGATAAGGCCAGTACTAGTTTGGCCAGCACAGGACCCTGTTCCATAAACGTTTCCAATTGTTGTAAGTGTCCAATTATATAACTACTATAGATAGATATTTGTATTTGCTACTTTTATTTTATTCACCCTCCTTCTTCCTCTTTGTCGTTGATCAAAAAGGCCTGAAGCATGCAGGAGTTGTGCAGGTGGCCTGTGGGCGGGTGCACACCCTGGCCCTGACACGTGACCGGCGGCTCCATGCCTTTGGGGCGGGGGAAGACGGTCAGCTGGGGATGGGGAACGGCAAGCAGCACGACACGCCGGCGCTAGTGGAAGCCATGGAGGAGCAAGACTACATCATGATCTCTTGCGGCACTGGCCACTCAGCCGCACTCACAGGTAAATTGTATCTTGATTATCCCCCTTTTCAAGTAGCAAGCACAATTGGAATTAAATAAAATTGAGTAACAAAGTAGTGACAGCACTTATCTTTTGTATTTTGATTATCATAGGGATGGTGATGATGAAAGTAATTATGACAATAGAGATGGTGACAGTGGAAGTGGTTATTATTGTTGTTGTGTTACTGCAGCTGCTAGTACTCTGTTCACTTGGGGTTGATAATGGTGACAGTAATGATTGTTGTAATTATTGTTCCTCTATCTACCGGTACGCTGTTTACCTGCGGAGGAGGGTCAGAGGGTCAGCTGGGTCACCATGATGTCACAGAGGTCAACTCTCCCAAGGCATATCATCTGTTATCACAATAAATATTACTTTTATTATTATGATGATGACATTGAAGATTGTAGATTGAAGTGATGATAATAATGACGACAACAATCCTTGTAATTATTATTCCTCTAGCTACCGGTATGCTGTTTACGTGGGAAGGAGGGTCAGAAAATTATGATAATAATTATGATGATGGTGACAGGGATTATGATGATTATTATATTTGTATCACATTGTTCCTCTAGCTACTGGTACGCTGTTCATGTGGGGAGGAGGGTCAGAGGGTCAGCTGGGTCACGGTGATGACACAGAGGTCAACCTTCCCAGGGAGTTGTCTGTAGGAGTGCCGGTCAGGATGGTGTCCTGCGGCTACTACCACTCTGCACTCATAACGGGTGAGATGTATGCTGTGAAGACATGTGGAAGTGCTGTTGTAAATAATGATTTGATTTACATATGTATAGGGCCTAATATGATTCATTGATCATCATCACTAAGCGCTTTACAATGACATTAGTACCCAGTCACTCTCACAATCACTTTTTAGCAGCCATAAAGGGATCTAGTAACTTTGTTGACAAGTGCAAAAAGTGATGAATGGTTGATAAAATATGTATTGTTGTGATCTGATATGTCCACTTAGTAATGTGTGAAAATTTCATGTTAAATGGATGTTATATGGCCAAGTGATGAGAAAAAATGCAAAGTGATATGCGCTTACTCATTGCACTCACTTTGTACACAGTTTTAACTATCCAGGAGATAGTTATAAATCTGAACAGTTCAATCATACATATGGGCAATTCCGTATGAGAGAAGGCAAAAACACCACATCTCAAAGTTGAGCAATCTTCCCTAAATCAAACTGTTATCGATAGAGGGAAACTTGAATTTTAGGAAACTGAAAACCATTTGTGTATAGCTCTATTGGTTTTGCAAATATTTCTGCTTGAATTGAACAGAAATGTATGACCTTTTATTCATAAATCAGCTTCATTTCATGAAAATGAAGTGAATCTTTTAATTCAATGATTGTTTCTGCTCTTTTTCTCATATTTTCCATACAATGTAGCAACAATCACAAATTGTAAAGCATGGGCAGTAACTTCATTGCATTTTTTTTTGGAGACATTTTTGAAATCTATGCATATTTGATCGTAATTCCGTTACGATAAAACGTAATAAGTTTTTCTCAATATCTTATTACTTGTTCTTTAGTCATGTCATTGTGAATTCTCTTCCTTCACCACAGTCCCAAGAACTTCCAACATAATTTTCTGAAATAATGTCACTACTTTTTCCAAAATTGGCGTAAAGGTATTAGTAATTCCGTTACGTAACGGAATTACACGCACATGGTTTGTAAGGTATTGAATGATATTGCTGAAAATAAAAAATTTCTTGTTCTCAATGTAGAAATACCCTTTAAATAACATGAACTGTAGCCATGTAGACAATAAGTCATTATACAAGTACTGTACAATGTTACTTTATGTGACTCATTGTACCCACATGCTTCATATTGCATCAATGGTGATTTAACTAAATTGATACACGATAGATAATTTCTCTAATCTCTCCATGAACATAATAGAGATGATAATGTTCTATCATTAAATTAGTTTCCAGCAAGAACCACTTGACTGAAATTATGAAGATGCAGCAGATTCATGTTTGTACTTTAGAAAGGGAAAAACAAAAACAATACAATTTTTTTTTAAATATCCAGTGATTAGTATGACACTGGTGCTACATTTATTTTCTCACACTAATTTACATTCATGTATTTTAAGATATAAATCATACCTTCAACTTTCAAGGAGATTTAATATTAATAATTTGGTAATTGTATGTAGATTTGAATATCATTGATCAGTTAAAGGCTCATAACTCATCATTAATTATGTAAATTTGTATTAAACTGAAGCATATAAAATTAAACATAAATACAGAATAGGCTTCAAGATATTCAAAACTAAACATAATACAGGCTAAGATACACATGTTTTATTCATTATCATGAAGTCAGAATACATTGAGTGTTCAGTGTGCTTCTGTATCCAGATCAAAGAAGAATGATGTACAAAGTATTTGCATTTTCAAATGAGAATTCCTAAAGGTGTCTTTCATTTTTGGCAATTCCATATTTATATTTTCTATGCCAACTTTTAGTTTGAGGATCATACACGTTTATATCCGATATACATCTATACACGTATTTCATGGAATGGATGAAAACGCATTCCAAATTGATTTGAGAGTAAATTAAGATCAATTTAGGATGAATTTTTTAAAGAATAATCTTAGAATATAACAAGAGTTTATATAACAAATCTCGATTTTCTTGCAATTCTGTTACGCACACACATAACTTCAGGATTTGTTCTGGTCCTTATGTAAGAGCTTGTGATGAACAATGCATACACATTCTTTACTAATGACTATAAGCAGAAAAGCAGAAAAATGCAACCAAGAAATTGCATTTTCATGGGTGGATTTCACAGGCGTAATTCCGTTACAGTGACATTCGTTTGTCTTAAGGTAATTTCAGAGGTTAAAATAGATCATTTCTGGAAAAAAAAATGTACCAAATTCCAAGTTTGTAACTTAAATGATAAGTTTTTATTACCAATGAAGAATTTTTTGTGGTAGCTTTTGCAGAAAATCATTACATAGTTAGTGTTGAATGAAAGACCCCTTTCCGTTATGATTGTATTTTGGTCTCTGGACGCTACAGTGTTATAGATTTGTAACAATCTTGGGTTCTGTTGTACCTCTAGTACCCCTGCCAGTTATTAACGTTTTAAAAACTGTGAAAGTGAAAGGAATTTTAAATATGATTAAGAAAACAGAGCTAAAAATCACTTATTTGTCATTCTGTAACAGTGGAATTACCCATTCACAATGCATTTCCATTCACACAGATTTCCAATATTCAGGAAGTTTACGAGGCTTTATAGCATTGAAAGTTGAATGATTTGACCTGTTTGTGATTTGTAATTGTTTAAATGTTGCTTGATATTGATTATGTGCAGTTATTTAGCATGCCACATAATGTAGTACATTTTTTTTCACAATTTAACCATTTTTCTTGAAGTAAAGGAAAAATTCTAAAATGTTGCTTTTTTTTTCTTCAAATATGGTTATTATTGTCAAATTATTGATTTTTGAAAAGTATTGAAGCTAAAATGTGAATTCTTTGTTGTTCATGTACCGATTTGTGGAAAAATTGATTTCACTGCTCAAGTTATGTAATTCCGTTACACACATTAGTGGACATAGTTCCTAGGATTTTTCTTTCATTAAATTGATGCAATCCTTTTTAATTTCTGGCCTACTAATATGAAGCTGAAAATAAACCGAAATAAAGCTGGATTTTAGCAATATTTTTTTCAAATTTCACTCTTATTTGTATTTTGGCCATATTTTCATTTATTTTACACATAACAAGTTCAAAAAATGCTTTACAGATATGTCAAATTATGGTTTATATTCAAGTGCTAGATAGCCTTGATGTTTGCATTAGCATGTAAGAAAAGTTGAGTGCAAAATAATTGAGTTTTCCTTGTAACTTTCAGAGATGTAATTCCGTTACAAATTTGTGTAATTCCGTTACAGTGGTTTTTTTTCAAAAAAGTGAATTTGTGAACTTATCATTGTGTTGTTTATGCACGTACTTGTTCCAAAATGAAGTTGACATTATCAAGATAGAAAAAATACATAAAATCAGTTTCAAAGTGTCTTTTATTTCAGAGAAACTCAACGCAAACTTGTAGCAAAAAAAAAACTCCATTCTCCGGTAATTCCGTTACGGTCACGCATATTGGTCTAGTGTGCAACAACACATGGAAGATATAAAACCATTTCCCTATCATGTTGTAGCCTGGTTACCCGTGCAACTTATATAAGTATCAAAATTTACTTAAGTCATGAGAATATTGCGCAGGGAATGAAATAATGAGCAAAAAATGTCTCTGAATGTAATTCCGTTATGGTGGAATTGCCCATATCTTTTATAACAGAAGAGAAATTTGGAAAATCAAAAGCTGTTCCTTTGTTCTTTTGGTAATACAAATCATTTCGAACTAAGACCTCCAGATTGCTAGAATGGTGCTCTACCAATTGAGCTAGAGAGCTGTTCTAATGGTTTATGTTCGCTTGGTCTACACTCAGTTGGTCTACAACTCATTTGTACGTTCTGATGGGTGTTCATCCCTGAAACCCTTTACAATGTTATAATGTTATAATTTTATAAACCTGACAGAAATTGGAAGGCCTAAGAAATAAACTTAGGCAAATATGTCTTGGGTTAGAATCCCAGGAAAACCATCTTTTCTTTGTTCATTTTCATCGTTATCATAATTGTTATTTTTGTTTCTTTGCAGAGGACAAGAGGTTGTTTACGTTTGGTGAGGGAGAGGGGGGCAAGCTCGGTCTAGGAGAGGATTACTTGGACAATGTGTGTGAACCTCACCACGTCACAGCCTTGCAAGACCCTGTGGAACATGTGTCATGTGGCAACGCTCACACTGCTGCTATAACAGGTAAGCCCTGAGATATATCTACCTAGATGTATGCTTTTTTTCTTTGCTTGAAACGGTCAATCTTCACTTTCATGTGCCACCTTTTCCCCCACATAAAATACTGCTATATTTTGTAATTGTCTATTGAATAATATGCTTTTAGACTACATAACATCATTGTTCATTTAGAGTTGATGTTGTTTTTTGTCAGTTGTAAAGCTTAAAGATTTGTTTACCCATTTACTACATGATTAAATAGACAAGATTGTTTCTTTGTCCAGACTAGATGTAGCATATTGAGCGCGCATTGCCATAATAATCTTGGGCGTGTTTTTGTATATTTAAAAGTCTGTTTTTGTTGCAGAGAACGGCCGTCTGTACAAGTTAAGTGATGGTGCAATTTTCCACAAAGTTTCAAGCGAGGTTTCAAAATTTTTCATCCTTTTCTTGTCTTTGTTGTTGTTGCAGAAAAGGGTCACCTGTACACATGTGGCGATGGTGCGAGTGGTCAGTTGGGACTAGGCCCAGATCTCTTGCAGACCTCTACACCCACCAGAGTGGGCAAGCTGGAGTGGACCAAGTGTAAAGTTGTGACGTGTGGGGAGGCTCATACTGCAGTTATTACAGGTAAGTCATAAAGGGGGAGGGGTGAGGATTGGTATGAGGAGGGGGGGGTGACCTCCTACAGGTGGGAGGGGGCAGATCTCTTGCAGACCTCTACACCCACCAGAGTGGGCAAGCTGGAGTGGACCAAGTGTAAAGTTGTGACGTGTGGGGAGGCTCATACTGCAGTTATTACAGGTAAGTCATAAAGGGGGAGGGGTGAGGATTGGTATGAGGAGGGGGGGGGGGGGGGGGTGACCTCCTACAGGTGGGAGGGGGCAGATCTCTTGCAGACCTCTACACCCACCAGAGTGGGCAAGCTACAGTGGACCAAGTGTAAAGTTGTGACGTGTGGGGAGGCTCATACTGCAGTTATTACAGGTAAGTCATAAAGGGGGAGGGGTGAGGATTGGTATGAGGAGGGGGGGGGGGTGACCTCCTACAGGTAGGAGGGGGCAGATCTCTTGCAGACCTCTACACCCACCAGAGTGGGCAAGCTGGAGTGGACCAAGTGTAAAGTTGTGATGTGTGGGGAGGCTCATACTGCAGTTATTACAGGTAAGTCATAAAGGGGGAGGGGTGAGGATTGGTATGAGGAGGGGGGGGGGGGGGGTGACCTCCTACAGGTAGGAGGGGGCAGATCTCTTGCAGACCTCTACACCCACCAGAGTGGGCAAGCTGGAGTGGACCAAGTGTAAAGTTGTGACGTGTGGGGAGGCTCATACTGCAGTTATTACAGGTAAGTCCTAAAGGGGGAGTGGTGAGGATTGGTATGAGGAGGGGGGGGGGGGGGGGGGGGTGACCTCCTACAGGTGGGAGGGGGCAGATCTCTTGCAGACCTCTACACCCACCAGAGTGGGCAAGCTGGAGTGGACCAAGTGTAAAGTTGTGATGTGTGCGGAGGCTCACACTGCAGTTATCGATGGGAGGCCCTTACTGCATTTGGGTAAGTCATAAAGGGGCAGAGGTGAGGATTGGTTGTAGAAGGGGGATGGTCGTAAACTCATACAGACAAGAGTTAGGAGGGGGTGGATATCTTGTAGACATCAAACCCACCTGAGTGGGGCGAGCTGTATTCCCAAATATCTCCTTATTGTGAATTGTATGTGACCGGCTATAGCAAAACCCGGCACTTGTCGGTATAAATAAAAATGTAGATTTTCACACCATTAGAAAGGCCTCATCACAAGCTTTCATTTGATGCTTTGTTCTAACTAATTGGTCAATAATTGGTGTAAATATGAGTGTTCCAACTTTACAATCAAAGGTCTTTTACACACATTGTGTGAACTTAAAATGCCCATTTCTTCAAAACATGAATTACTGACAAGTGCCAGGTTTTGCTATAGCAGGTCACATATTGTACCCAGATTCATGTTGTACAACAAGGGAGTGATATCAACTCGAACTAAATCAATGTGCCCCTGTGTTATCCAATCTCTCCTACAGCTAAGGGTTGTCTCTACACATTTGGAGACGGTCGGCACGGCAAGCTTGCCCAGGGGGAGGAGCGATTCAGTAACGTCTTCCTCCCGTCCAAGGTTCACCGCTTCAAGGGCTTCCATGTGGAACAGGTATGTAGCTATAGCTAAGCCTCCACACTAACTTTTTTTCTGTACTGGCCCATTAGGGTAAGTAACGTCATATGTTTTGAAATTTTACTTGCCCTCTTACTTCTAGATGAGATTAACACATAAGGAATTACATTATTTTCTTGTAGTCGAACGATTATTTTGTTGCCGGATTGGGCAAGCAAACTAGACAATTTATTGAATTGTACTTGCCTGACACCAATTTTTACTTGCCCCGGGCAAGCGGGCGAGTGCTAGATTCGAGCCCTGCTATAGGTATATATTGAAAAGGGACCCTCCATCACTGTAAATCTGTTTTATTTGGTAAATGTCCAAATCCCAATCAGAACAAGGGGGTGTTTCACAAAGATTCTAAGCTGAACTTAACTCTTAGTTGGACCTATAACAATTATGGAGAGCCGTTAGTTTCTTTGTAAAATTGATGAAACAGTTCTTTTGAAAAGGCATAAATCAGTTATATTTGTTGTTATCGAGGAGCCTTGAAATATTTGATATTTTTTGTTGGAAACTCTAATACTCAAGTTTTTGTTTTGCTTTTGAATACGTTTTTATTCCAAGGCTACAAATGGCTTTCCATATTTGTTAGGCCCAACTTAGAATGAAAACTTAGAATTTTTGTGGAACTCCCCCAGGTGTTCATTTTGTTTGCATTTTTTATTCTTGTAGAAGATTTATACAGTAGCATAACAAAAAAACATAGGGCATTTTCTTATTCTTTTCTTAGTCCCTAAACCCAAACCCAATCCATAAGCCTACATGTAACTCTAACTCTAGCATATTTGTGAATATACATGTAGATCCCTTTAATGGTCTGATTTCCCTCTCTCTCCCAGGTGTCGTGTGGTGGATGCCACACCCTGGTCAGGGCCAGGAAGCGGCAACCCCCCGACGACCCGGCATCAGACTCAGAACCGGAGGAAGCGGAGCCAAAGTTCAGCGACCCAGAGATAGGAGCCAAACTCAGCAAACTAGCCAACTCAATGGACCTGAAAGGGTCACTCAACGGGTCATTAGGGGGCACAGCAAGGATACGCAGGAGACAGCGGGAGGTGAGATAGGCATTCAATTATACAAGCTGAAGAAAATATAAAAATTGGGATATATCAGTTCTGTGGCTCAAGCTTCATATTCTTTTTAAGTCTCCACTAGATTCAGGTTTTGGGCCACTAGAATTTGTAAAATCTTATTTTTACTTGCCCGGCTGGGCCACAAGGCATCAAAGTTAATTTCTAGCATTGTTTATAATGTTGTAGGTCTCTCCCTTGCCGCCACTGTATTCAGGTTTTGGGCCACAATAATTTGAAAAATCTTATTTTTACCTGCCCGGCTGGGCCACAAGGCATACAAGTTAATTTCTAGCATTGTTTATATGTTTTAGGTCTCTCCCCTGCCGCCACTGAGCAGAACCCTGCCCCCTCTGGGGTCCACCACACCAAAAGCAGCTACAAGAAACAACCCACTCAACCTCAGGCCACTCAACGGCGGCACTATCCCCAACTACAAACTCAAGGCTAGTGGTGAGTAGTAAATGGCTATTAACTAAGTAACACTATACTATACACTAGCCTAATTCTAATAATAAATGATAATAGCTTGCATTTATACAGCGCTTAATACAAGGTTTCTATTAAAGCGCTGTTACAAAATATAACCTTATCTGTCAAGCTGAATCTTACTGGAACCCCCTGTAAGACTTTCCACACCAAAAGCAGCTTCAAGAAACGACGCAGTCAACCTCAGGCCACTCAACGGCTGCACTATCCCCAACTACAAACTCAAGGCTAGTGGTGAGTATTAGATTTGTAAACAAATGTGTAACACTACTTTTCAGCCTCTGGCAACCTGACCCTAACTGTATCCCTCCTGGACGCTGCAAATCCAGCACACAAAAAGCAGTTTCAAGAAACAACCCACTCACTCAAAGGCAGAACTATCTCAAACTAAAAACTCAATACTAGTGGCAAGCATTTTTGTTTTTTATTCCACAAGTTTGCTTTGATCTTCTCTTGCTTTTTTGTAATCGTTTTTTTTTCTGTGCATGTTTTTTAAATGTGTACCTTTAAGCTTTTTTGTTTTATATTCATTTAAGACGAGCCAGATGGAGGAGGAGGTGGTGGGGACGAGCCAGACTGCGGGAAACCCGTCTCCAAGCGGGAGGAGGATGACAGTGCAATGGAGGACAGTGAGGATGAGGATGAAGGTGACGGGAGAGAGAACATCGTGCCCGGCCAAGACCCCCTTGCAACGGTAAATTTTTCCTCTGATGGATATACATGTTAGTGTCTGGCCAAAAAATATTTGAAAACTTCGTAGTGGCCCGGGCCGGCAAACCAAATAAATTAACTTATTATTTCATTCAAATATCCAAATTCCATTGTCTTAAAAATAATTGTAATACAAGAAAATTATATGTTTCATCCAGTTTAAAAGCATTCCGTTATTTGCTAAGCCCCACCCCATACAAATTTAGGAGGCAGATTTTCTTTTCTTAATATTTCTAAATTTGCTTTTCATGGCTTTAGGCATATGTGTGACTGGGACATTTAATAGTATACATTAAAAGTTGGTAAAGTCCTTCCAATGCCAATTTGGCGCATAAAGAAGCACCTATATCAGATTCTGTACCCCTAGACCACTAATCTACTAAAGTAGTGAAATTTACAGAAGGAGGCAATAGTCCTCTGGCAACTCTGTGCTTTTCACTTTCCCTTCTCGATTCTATAAATGCCAAGCGCCTGGCTAAAAGGCAGAAGGTATCATTTAAGCAAAATTTGATATGACCTGGTCAGGGTTCAAACCCGGGACCTCCCGTGCATGAGGCTGAGACTCTTAACTGCTTAGCCACCATGCCTGGTCATCTTATCTTTGTACATAGCCCACCAGGTTCTTGTAGGCAAGGGGACAATGTGATCAGAGGGTTTCTTTTCCAGGTAGTCTTGTAATTTTTGTTAGGTGGATTCCATAGAAGAAGCCGTAGTATCGAATATCGACATCTGCTTGCTACGGTAGGCTTTTCTCAACTATCAAAGTTGTTTTCCACTTATTTGTGTAAATAACAGGAAATAAGACTTTTTCTTTAAAAAAAAACAAGCTGTTACTGAGAATGGATGATAAAAATGCTATTTTGGAGGATTTGGGAAATTTGTTGACAGGGTAATCTTGACCTAAAGGATTTCCTGTTTTTTCAAAATTTTCTTGTCTTGTTTTGACTAGAATTCTTGGTAACTGCAATTCTTCAAATGAATTCTCTCTCGTCATCCCAATGCTTAATCCCGTAAGGATTACAAGAAAAGGAACCATGAAATTGACTGACAGAATGTCGTGTGAATCCATTCAGTAATTAGGTTAAATTATCTTCCTTTTTTAAAAACACACACAAGGATATATTTGTATGCCTCCGCAATCAAGTGGGTGGAAGCACTATGTTTTCTGGCTGTCCGTCCATACATCCTGTTCTCCTGATGGCGTTATCTAAAGAACAGATTGTAGAGTTACCATCAACCGTGGGACATGCATGTATCTTGAGGAGCCAATGGACTGATTAGATTTTAGGGTCATGCGGTCAAAGGTCAAAGGTCAAAAGGGCTCATATATGGGAATAGCTCTCGTTACTGTTTTTTTAAAGCTTTCATTCCTATTTTTGACTTCTCAACTTCTTGACACAGTATTGAAGCTTTGTAAGTGTTTATAGTCAAGTAGAAATCATGGTACTAACAGAGTATAGATCAAGGCATATGAAACCCTTCAGTAATTAATAGTACTACCCACACAAGGACACATATTAGCACTAATTATAAATGGGTGGAAACTTTTTTAGCTCACCTGAGCCAAAGGCTCAAGTGAGCTATTGTGATCGCTTTTCGTCCGTCGTCCGTCGTCCGTCGTCCGTCGTCCGTCGTGCGTCGTGCGTCGTGCGTCGTGCGTCGTGCGTCGTCCGTCGTCCGTAAACTTTTTACATTTTCATCTTCTTCTCCAGAACCAATGATCGGATTCCAACCAAACTTGGCAGGAATCATATTTAGGGGTAGAGGAACCAAAGTTGCTAAAATGGTGGGCGTGGCCCCCAGGGGGGCCCTGGGGGAGGGCACCAAATGTAAAAAATATGTAAATTTTAAACATCTTCTTCTCAAGATCCAGAAGTATGACAGACCTGATATTTCATATTTAGATGCCTCTATTGATGAAGAATGAAAGTTGTTCACAAGATTTTTGTGGGTGGTCCCATAAGGGCCCTGTGGGCGTAACAGTTTTTTTGGGGGCCCTACCATAGGAAATATACATTTTCATCTTCTTCTCCAGAATCAATGATTAGATTCCAACCAAACATGGCAGGAATCATCTTTAGGGGTAGAGGAACCAAAGTTGCTAAAATGGTGGGCGTGGCCCCCAGGGGGGCCCTGGAGGAGGGCACCAAGTGTAAAAAATATGTAAATTTTAAACATCTTCTTCTCAAGATCCAGAAGTATGACAGACCTGATATTTCATATGTAGATGCCTCTATTGATGAAGAATGAAAGTTGTTCACAAGATTTTTGTGGGTGGCCCCACAAGGGCCCTGTGGGCGTAACAGTTTTTTTTGGGGCCCTACCATAGGAAATATACATTTTCATCTTCTTCTCCAGAACCAATGATTAGATTCCAACCAAACATGGCAGGAATCATCCTTAGGGGTAGAGGAATCGAAGTTGCTAAAATGGTGGGCGTGGCCCTCAGGGGGGCCCTGGGGGAGGGCACCAAGTGTAAAAAATATGTTAATTTTAAATATCTTCTTCTCAAGATCCAGAAGTATGACAGGCCATCGCAGAATGGCCCCATAGGGTCCCTATGTGAGTGGGGTTAATATGCTGAAGTGGTCAGTGGCTGGTGAAATGTGTTAAGCTTTGTCTTATATGTGTGTCTGTCTTTTTTTATGATTCACCCAAACATTATGGTAAAACATAATGTTAGGTACAGGGGATCAAAAGTTATTGATTAAATAGTACATCACATTATAGATTTTGGCATGATTTCAACTGATTTCATATCTTCTGAGGGTGCCAGAGAGAACATGCGCCAGATGTGAATTGATTGACATCAGGTGAGCGTCGTGCCCCCCTGGGGCTCTTGTCTAAATATTATGGTCGTCACACAGTTTTGACGCTTTTAAAATGATAGTAAAGTTCTGGTTCAAACACTTTGCCCTTTTGCCGATTACTTATATGCTATATGACATTTATTTATCGTGAAACTTTTGCACATGTATCACTTTTAGTGGACATATGGGACTACAGTAATACACATGTTATAAACCCTCTGCCAGATTTTGCAAATCTCCCAGGGAGACTTTCAAATCCTAACACTTCAATCACAAATATGTTTAAAATGAAAGAGGAATTTGAAAACCGAAACCTGTTTAGTTCAGTAATACAAATACAAGGTACTTTGAAGTGAAGTTAGTCAATTTTGACAATGTTACGAGATCTCTTTAAAGGGGACCACCAGGCAAAGAACAACACATCATTATATGTTTAAGTACCGTTGTGTGATATAAAATAGATGCCCAACACTTTGCAAAGGGTTATGTAATTTATAAACAATACAATTAAATACCATCACATACGGAACCAACATGGCCTCGTGGTTACGTATACGCCAAATGTCTGGGAGTGCATATTCACGCGTACGTTTGGAGACGATGGAATCACGGATAATTCATCCTAGACAATTGGTAGTCTTCGTCTGCAGATCCATGAACACATGCTTTAGTATTGTGATGCATTTTCCAATTATAATTAATTTGTCTGGAAACCTTTTTTTTCTGAACTTGTTGGTGGAATGGACTACTAAAATGTCACCTTTCATTTATAAGAATATAATTTGTAGGTGTTAGTTCCCTTTAACATTTTCTGATAAATTTGCTTCCCTCCCACACAGACACACTTTTCAAAGTCTGGGACTAAGGAAGGGATGAAGCCCTTCACACCTATGCGATCAAAGAAACAGCCTAAAGAGGTAACAAAACAATTTGGCGTTCATAATTTTTATTTTTTTTACTCCAAAGAATGATTTGAACAGTTTTAATCAAAGTACACAAGTTATTTGCCATAAAAAATGTTTTGCTAACTTGTATTGTGATAAATTAAAAAAACGGCCTAAAGAGGTAACAAAAGTATTTAGCGTTCATAATTTGTACTCTTCCCAAAGAATGATTTTAACAGTTTTGATCAAAGTAATTGGTACACTTATTTGCCACAAAAACGTTTTGCTATATTTGTATTGTGATCAAAAGTTTAAAATGTTTCTTTATATATGGAACACCAGTGCTGCTCGGCATCCATGCTAATAATTCTACTGCCCTTTGCATAGTAAATGATATTAGATTGAACACTATGCCACCTATGGAACACGAAAACACTGTGTCCACTCTAGACAGTTGACCTCTACAGACAGGTTCCATAACATTTATTTACCCTGGAAGGGATTACCTTTGGTGGCCAAAGGGCAAGTCAATTTTAGGGCAAGTAAAATATTAGGGCAAGTAAAATCTCAACATTTATGATTGGACTTGCCCTAAGTGGATAGTACAGAAAAAAACAGTTGGTGTGGGGGATTGATAAAGGTAATGGGGATGGAGGAGGATTATGAAGAGATCATGCTCTCTTATCACAACTCTGAAGACATGTGTACAGTACACTCTAAAAGTTAAATGACCTTTGACCTTATTCCCCTCCAGGACACAGAGAAAACAAAGGAGCCTTTTGCTGAGCCGTTGGACAGGAGGAAAAAGCCATATAAAGAGGAAAAGGAGGAGGAGGAAGAGGATGATGATGATGAAGAGATCATGCTCTCTTATCACAGCTCTGAAGACATGTGTACAGTACACTCTAAGAGTTAAATGACCTTTAACCTTATTCCCCTCCAGGACACAGAGAAAACGAAGGAGCCTGCTGTTGAGCCGTTGGACAGGAGGAAAAAGCCAGAGAAGGAGGAGGAGGAGGAGGAGGAGGAAGAGGATGATGATGAAGATTCAGAATCAGAGGAAGAGGAGAAAGACGCACAGCCAAAGAAAGGTAATGTGATAAGACTTTCTGTGTGCAAGATTGGTAGAGGTCAGGCCTTCCAATTGTGATGTCCCGAGTTAATACTATGGATATATCTATAGCGCAGCTACTATATATACTCCACTGCGTTTCTTAAGAGCTCCTATTAATGAACAACAAAAACAAGAACAAATGCAATTATGAAAAGGCCTGTATAAAAAATTTGTTTTTAACACAGCTGTAAATGTTATGACCGATTAAACTTCCCTCAAATGCAGTGGTAGGCTGTTCCACAATTTTGGGGCTGCACACACAAAAACTCAATCTCCTAGAGTTGCCTTTGTTTTGTGGGCACATTTAGGAAACTTAAGGAGCAGTGTGTGATGTGAGCTTCGTAAATCATGGGAATGTGAATTTTACTGAAACAAGAGTAACTCAAATATGTTACTAGGGGCTTGACCATTCATTACCTTATACACAATCAACAAAATTTTAAATGTGATACGTTTCTTTACAGGCAGCATATGACGTGATTTCAAGAGAGGAGTAACATATAATTTGAACGATATTACAATACTAGCATTACAATACAATAAATCATACATAGTAAGAATACAACCAAGGTCACAGTTCTATCAATCTAACAGATGCAATTTACAGTGACAAATAACACTTTCGTGTACAGATTTATTTGTTCATGCATGTGACTAATTTTTAGTCGTATTAAATTTATATTTATGTATTTCATATTCCAATTTATTTATTTATTACATTTTTTGTGTAAGTTTTTAGCGCCACTTTTACTTTGTTGTCGTAGCAGGGAAACTGACGCTGGCCATGATGGCAGGTCCCGAGACAACCGGCAAGAAAACAGCTCCGGCAAGAACCAGCAAGGATGATGACGAAGAATCAGAGGAGGACGACGATGATGATGATGACGATGACGACGATGACGACGACGGTGATGATGAAGAGGAGGAAGAGGTGAAGGATGTTGGGAAGAATAAGAAGCCAGCCACAACTAGCGTGAAACCAAAGGAGCCTCCCAAGAAGGCCACAAAGTCTGCACTTGAGAAGAAGGCTGGTGATGAGGAGGATGAGACGGATGGGAAGAAGGCTAAAGGAGGGAAACCACCTGCAACGACAAAAGGTAATGCAGTGCAGTGAAAAACACAATGCATTGGGGCTCAGGGCGATTTAGCACCACTGGGGGGATGTTGCAAAAAGAGTTGCGATTGATCGCAAGTCAGAAAACATTCGCACTTGAGCCAATCAGATTTGCGCATTTAGGCGCATTCTCTGACTTGCGATTAAACGCAACTCTTTATGCAACACCCCCCTGATATGCCCCAAAACAGCCCCAGTAAATCGTAGGGAGTTCAATGCAAAACAAATTTTAGAATGCAATTTAAAAAAAGTAAATGAATATTCTGTTTTTCCTTGGTGGCCCTTTTCGAGCAAGTAAAAAAGACAGGTTCTTAGATTTGATTGCCCAGTCAGGGAAGTAACATTATGCAGTGGAGGAATCTGGTGGTCCAGATCTCATTTTTCCTGGCCCCGGGCCAACGGGCCAGTGCTAATTAATTTCAAGCCCTGTGAAACGTCCTGTTTGAAAGTCTTCTATGCAATGTCGTCTCAAGGACGAGAGCTATTTTAAGGCAAAATTTATCATTATTTTCCTCTACAAATTGGCAACTCCTTATTTTTGTCTTCCTTTTAATGACATAAAAATAGGTGGAAAATATTTAGTAATTAAATTTAAGACAAATATGAAATGACTTTGCCGCAAAGTTGCCAATTTGAATGCCAAAATCTGTTTTTAAAATATCACAATGTGTTGCCAATTTAAGGATTTTCCTAAATTATAGCGATCTATGCAGTAATAAAAATCATTACAAAATAACTAAAGCAGGAAGAGTAACAAAATAGGGCTCTAAAAATAGAGAAATTTATGCTCTTTATCCTTGTATACTTCATATAACTGTGTATCTTCTTGCTGAAGTGTAGGACTACCAACCCACAAATATGTGGGATTCCTACCTTGATGGGTTAAAACAAATTAGGCATATTTTGTTATTTCCATTACAATATTGTTGTCTTATTCTGTGGGAGAGAAAATACAACAAATACTAATGTATTCTTAGAGAATACATTTTAAAGCCAACAATTTTAAATTGTGTCAGTCGGACTCAAGTTAAAATGTAATAATATCATTGTAAAGCGCTTATAGATGTTTATCAATCATATTAGAGGCACTATATACATTGAGTACATTATTATTATATAAACAATGTATTGCTTACCTGTCTTACATCGAATCAACTACAGATGCAAAATCAAAGGCTGGACCCAGCAAGAAAGATGATGATGATGAGGAGGATGAGGATGAGGATGATGACGACGATGACGAGGGGGATGATGATGAGGAAGATGGAGGCACAAAGAAAGAGGAGGCAGCAAAGTCAACTGAAAAGATTGAAGCGGAGGAGCCTGAGCCCAAGGTAGGCAACTTTGGATTTCCTCTGGCCTCATATATCACCTTGCCATGTTTAATTTTCATTTTTGTTTGTATCAAATATAAGAAATCTTTTAATTGTTTATTATTTTGTATATATACAAGCATTGACATCAAATGACTTTAAGCAATACTACTACTAGTAATAATTATGATGATGATAATAATGATAATATATAGTAATAATAATAATAATAATGATTTTTAAAAAAATAAATAAAAAAAATAATGTACACTTATATTTCGCAGTTACCATTTAAATATACACTACTGCGCATTACATAACAAACAAATAATTTAAAAAGCTACACTAAAGAGATAGGTTTATAACTTTGTTATAATTATTTCTATGACAATATATTATAATTCAACAGTGAATCATATGACACATTTAAATATTGCATTTGGTAGTGTTAAATGGCATGATCATTGGTATAAAAATGCACAAATTACTTTTCAGGAGTGGGGGGGGGGGGGGGGGGGGGGGAGGAGGGGCGGGAGGAGGGGGAGATTTGTCATCACCCTTAACAAAATGATTCCTTTGCAAATTTCTACTGAGGGAACTGAAAAAAACAAACAAGCAGATGTAACAATTAACATTGAAATTGTGGATGTAATCAAATAGAAAAAAAACACCGTAGCAAATACACCCACATGTTTATATGATTTTGTTGACCTTTTTCTGTTGAAAATTGTGCAATTATGATTCAAGATGATTGCAAAAACACAAAACATTTCCCCTATCAGATCAAAACATCAGTATTAAAGAAGCTACACATTGGGGACTTGTCTCTGTAAGTGTTTGTTCCAAATAGCGTTATTACTAATGTCCCAGTTTCTGTTGTATGTTTGCAAAATAAACGTGATGCTGATCGAGGCTCCATAAATATATGAACCAGGTATAGGTTGAACCTTTTTTGCAAAAGCTAAATTAATGCCATTATAGTATTTTATATGGCTTTTTGTCCCCGTGGGATGATTCTTGTGTTATTTGTTTTGCTGTAAATAGCCTTTGATATAATTTGTAACATATTTAAAGTAATTAAAAGAAGGCAAAGAAAATGGGATTCCGATTTTATAAACCATACTTAAAGTAAGGTTGAGTAGCTGTATAACTAGTAAATGTTGCTTCTTGAATGGTTTTCATGATAATTAAAGGTTTGGTGAAGCTGTCTGTGGCCCTGGCAAGTCAGCAGGATTTCTTTTGATTTTTTGCTTGATTTACAGTACCATACTTGAAAGACTAATGAATATCATGCACTCACGATTTTCAGTTGATTTTTGTTTTCCTTTGTGAAAATATGGTATATCTGAATGAAAAAAATTTAAGTTCGCGATAAATAAAACAGAATGAAATAGAGCTAGGTTTGTGTTTATTACCGGTACATATGCCTGCCTGTAGTGACCACCAACAGTGATCTGATTGCAGAGAAAACAAAATTGTATGGAACCTGATTATAATAGAGTCAGAGATCACACATCTACCACAGTGCATGGTCACTTTCTTGTTTCCCCATATGTGGTCACTATACACATTACACAGGTTCAACTGTATCATGGCAGCATTATTAATATGTTATTATCATTGAACATGTTGTATGCTTTTATAAGAATTTCACATCACATGTTTAATTTTTCCCCTGCCATTGCACCTGCATTGAAAATCACATTGCACTGAGCTGCAATATTTGTATGAATACCCCTTTATTCTACTTTTGTAAGTACAAAAAAACCCTAATATTTGCTGAAATCTGTGGTTATTGCTGGTGTGCATGTGCAGTAGATTTTTTCTCGTAGCTCCGTCAAGCTTAGTCATTTCTTTTCTTGAATCTTTTGCTTGAATTCTCTACTGCGGGTTAAATGCAACCCCGGGTTGTATCGCTATACTCTATGTCCTGAATTTTTGTTCATGTATGAGTTTCCAAAGTGTGATGTCACAGCTCGTCATTTCCTTGGGTAATGGTTCTAAACAAATTTAGGCAAGCCAGAAATGTATGCCCCAGGCCTAGCCGTTGCTAAGAAGACAATCGCCCAGCTCCAACCCACTACCAAAAGCCTGATTAAAAAAAACAAGATAATTAGAACCATTACTATGGAGTAATAAAAGAATATGACATCACTACCTCGCTATTCTGTTTAGATATAACCCATGGACTTGATTGTAAAAGGGAAGTGTTTTTATTAAAGGGGACCGTTTTGTGATATCAAATAGATACCCAACATTTTGCAAAGGATTGTGTAATTCATGAACAAAGCAATTAATTACCACCACATATGGAACCACTATTATTTTGTGGTTCCGTATGGGCCAAACATTTGCGAGTGCGCCAATGCTATTCACGCGTACATTTGAAGACAATAGAATCCCGGACGATTCGTTCGCTCTGGACAAAGTAGTCTTCGTACATGCAGAACCCATGAACAAACATATGCTTTAGAATGGTGATGCGTTTTTCTAATTTGTTTTTCTTTTTCTGGAAACATTTTTTGTGAACTTGTTGAAGGAATGGAAGACTAAAGATGTTACCTTTCATTTATAAGAATATTATTTTTGGGTGGTGGTATCCTTTAAATGGCTGAATATGCACAACTTAGGGAATATATGTAAACTCAAATCATCCTATCACCAATGCATTGTAAATCATCCTATCACCAATGCATTGTAAATCATCCTATCACCAATGCATTGTAAATCATCCTATCACCAATGCATTGTAGGACTGGAAAACTGACAATTTTGCTGGAGGGCACACAGCAGAACTGCTAATTTCAAGGGTGAAATATCAGTATTTGTCTATCATTGTGACAAAGCTCCCCAGAATTGGGTATACTTCATCCAGTCATACGTCGAAACATGCCCCACTAGAACAGGCCACCACATTGGCGTCAAAATAAATAAACTAAAAAAACACTGTTCATATTAGAGAGTAATCCATGTAGGTTTATTAACAGAGTTTCTTCATGAAGCTCAGAGGGACAAGCAGATCACAGATCTGCTCTCAACCAAGTCTTGACGTATTCTGCTTCACAAATCCAACTCCAGTGCCAATCTCAGTCCAAAAATAGATCCAGAGAAAGTAACAATGCACTGCTTGTATAATTCAATATTATAAAGAGCAAGTTAAGGTTCACTTCTTGTGTAACGCAAATTTGGCAGTTACATAAAATGTACATAAAGAAATAGTTAAGAATATCAATTCACCAAGTCAGCAATCTGGCCAGACATCCACCTCAGCTACTACTAACAAATACATAAAGAACTGACTTCCACCCAATCAAAGCGCTGGTCTAGCAGGTCTACTTACATCACATGAGACAAAGAGTTAAAATAGAAATTCATCCTAACCAATCAGCAACAACGATTGACCTTATATAAGCTATTTATTCCTTGTCTAGAAAGAGCATAAGAAAATACAAAAGAAATACTTCAGACCAATCAGTACTCCCCTTAGTGGTGTTTTCATACACCTTATTTTATGGTAATTACTTCATGTTGACCCAGACACATTTGTCCCTTGCTTGGTCAGTATGAAACTCTGCATGTGATAGGTGCAAATTGGTGATGCAGGGTATCAATCACATTTAGTGATATTTCTAGTTTATTTTTGCTACGTCCAATCCTGTTAGTCCCGTTAAGCTGTTTGTCATGCAATTTGCACAGACCTTTTTGCTACCACACACTCAGGCAATTAGACCGTGATAAATATTTTGTTGTTATCCAACTAATATGTTGGCGCAGGAGGTCGATAAAGTACTTTCTAATCCACACTCAACCTTTCTTGATGCCAGAATTAGAAACACTACATTGGTGTTTCCCAACGGCGTTTGAAACAAACAAACAAACATTTGTTACAACTGAGTACCAGAGCCAGAAAGAATTTTTGGATATCTGTAGAAAAACAACCCTGAAAAGTTTGGGAAATGAACCAAATCTTCTAAATTTTGTTTTTGTTGAAAAAATAGAAATGTAAGAGCAGATCGGATGACCTTCGCCAATCATGTGACTATTGTATTGTCCCATATGCGTTGGCTTGTGGTATTTTTTCAGTCGCACCGATCCTGGTAATTTGAATGATTGGAGTCCAGATTTTGCCTTTAATAACCGAATATTGATTGTATTTTACTTTTAAACACAGTATATGTTAGAGTATTTTGAATTAAGATAATAGTTGCTGAAAAATATTTTTCTGTATGTTGTATCATTTTAAATGAAGAAAAAACTTCTAAAAACTTTTTTTTTAAATTTTACTATTACATGTATACATATAAACCAATATTGGGAGTTTTTGGTTTGAGAGGTTTCCTGACACTGATTGTGAAGCTTTTGATCATATCTGTTGACGTCATTACATTAGGTACAAAAACATAATCGCAGGATCCTATAAGCGGCCAAAGGGTTCTTGATGGAAACGCTGACAATATTTTGAATGTTTGCTTCCAGAATTAGACCAGTTCGCTAACATGTTGAAGGGATAATACAGTTTTGGTCAAACTGAATTTTAGTAACCAAAACCTGCACCATAACATTACAAACTAATAGTTATAACTCCACCATGCTCGAAAGGTATACAAAATTACTTAGACTAAGTAAAAAGCCCGTTATCATTAAAAAAGAGCTGTTAAAACACAAGAGGGCGCTCTCTAAAATGAATTGGTTTAAACCATTGTTTATTAAAATTGTGCATGTGTAAATAATGATTAAATAGAAAGATCATCAACAACTATTTTAAACCTCTTTTGTAAAATTTTGAAAAAAGTGTAAGCATTTTATTTTGTTTTTCTGAAATCATTGGATATATTTATTGATATTTTAGCTGTTTCTGAACCGATTTTGATCAAATAAAGTTTATTCTGTCATTAAAATTGTATGCTCTTTCAAATTTGACACTCAGTTTTTCATAACCTCACACAATTATTTCTTGAAGCGCCCTCTATACCAAAATTGAACTACCCCTTTAAAATTGTATTGTTCCCGGCAATACGTTCCTAGCAGTAAATGCTTCAATTAAGAAACTAACCGTTTGTTTCAAGAAGTAAATAATCAAATTATGTACAATGTTTTGGGCGCATCTGCTACCCTTCGTCAAGCATAAAGACATACATGTAGCAGCACGGTCGCAATTGACATGTTTGAGCACGCGAGGGTGCATACGTTCTCGAGTGAAACGTGACGTTTTGTTTGTGCTGCACAAGCGCTACAATAAAATATGAAAGCTGTAAATCTGACCAAAAGGCAATTAGGAACCTATCTTCTTATATCTGTCGTATCACTTGATTAAACATTACATTTCATCCATATCATCTCAGTTCTTGATCTTATCTCTGTCGCATCAAATGATTAAAATTCCATCTCAAACATCTCTGCTGCATCCCTTGAATAAACATTCAATCTCATCCATATCATCCCAGTCCTTAAAGGGTACCACCACCCAAAAATAATCTTATAAATGAAAGGTAACATAATTAGTAGTCCATTCCATCAACAAGTTCAGAAAAATATGTTTCCAGAAAAAACATATATAATTGGAAAACGCATCACCATTATAAAGCATGCGTTCATGGGCCTGCGTGTACGAAGACTACCTTTGTGCAGAGCGAACGAATCGTCCGGGATTCTATTGTCTCCAAACATACGCGTAAATAGCATTGGCGCACTCGCAAATGTTTTTCCCGTACCGCACCAGGAAATAGTACTGGTTCCGTAAGTGGTGGTAATTAATTGCTTTGTTTATGAATTACACAACCCTTTGCAAAATGTTGGGTATCTATTTGATATCACAAAACGGTACCAAAACATATAATTATGTGTTGTTCTTTGCCTGGTGGTCCCCTTTAAACTGCTGATCAGTCGCATCACTTGATAAAAATTCAATCTCATACATATCATCCCAGTCCTTAAACTACTAATCGTCGCATCACTGGATTAAAATTCAATCTCATGCATATCATCCCAGTTCTTGAGATCTTGTAACTAATCTCTGTCTCATTCCTTGAATGAACATTAAATCTCACTTCTCATCCCCTTGTCTGTGATATTGAGAAACCCCACGATATTTACTCCCTAACGTAAAGGCCCGGTCACATATCAACGGATAGCGTAAACAGATGCCCGACGAATAGAAAATATGTGATATCAAATTGTCTGGTGGTGAAAGTCTTCTCCACTGCGTCATGCACAAAACATTCCACCGGATGTCATAACGTACATTGCCTGACAAGGAACTGACAAGAAACGTATACCATCGGAGACGAACGGATTGATAATTTTACTCTCCGTCTGGCATCCGCTTACAATATCCGGTGGTATGTGACCGGGCCTTAAGTAGTGAAGCAAGATGCTGCGAATGGGAATGATTTGTACAACGTTACAAATAAGGCTGAGTCATGTCGGATATTTTACAAACCGGGTTCCGATCGTTTTGAAACGATTGGAACCCGATATTCCGATTTAAAAATGTAAAAAATGTAAAAAATGTAAAAAAAAAAAAAATGTAAAAAAATGTAAAAAAAAAAAAAAAAAAAATCGAGAATTTTGAGAAAATTGTATATAATATGCTGATAAATGCTACATTAAGTCCCGGTTTCGTTTTCTCGGAAACAAGCTCCGGGAAAAAAAATCAAATAAATAAATGTAAAAAAAATAAAATACAAAATAAATTAAACAAATAAAATACATACAAAATTTGTTTACAAATTATTATTATTATTTTTTTTTTTGGAACCCGCTTCCGAAAAAACGAAACCGGGACCCGATGGTGACGGTCGGAACCCAATTAGATCGATTGAACCGACTCAGCCCTAGTTACAAACACTTGTAATATTGAGTACTTCTAAATAGGCTTTAGGTAATCCTGTCAGTACCTCATTACGAAGAGGCCATTGACATTTTATGGAGAGTGTACGTTCTTCACTAATTGTGACAAACAAAGGCATAGGGGGGTGGGGGGGGGGGGGGTGGGGCTAAGGGGTTGCTGCCCCCCTTGGAATTTTGAAAACGGCCATATTCGGGCAAAAAGCACCTGAAATTCTGTATTCAGGATTTTAGCGGTCACATGATACCGTCATACCTCTCTTGGCTTTAAATTCCTGAAACAGTCAAACAGTCGCTCCGACAAATATTTACTTCTAGGCATACCCATTACGGCATACTACTTGTAATTACTACTAACGTTCATAGAACAGCCTGCCTAAAGCGAACAGTGTTCAACCCGCTATATCCTGCTAAAACTCACTGCGATTTTTATTATTTTGAGGTCTTAAAATCAATATACATGTAACTCCATGAAAAGGAGGTTTCAAGTCCTTAATGTTTTTTAGGTATAAGACTATAAGCTCTTAAATGACATTTTCTTTCATACATGTAAGACAATAATCTCGCAAACAATTGTCCGAGTTTCATTGTCCTTTAAAGGGACAGTCCGCCTTTTACAAATCATCTGAAAAGTTTCCAGTACCTAGATGTGGATAAATATGACACCCATGTGTGAAATTTTAAATTGAACAACGCTGTAATTTAGATTCTATGAAGGAAAAACTACCAAGAAAAAATAGCAAAGATATCCTCTCTTCAATGTACTACATTCCGGCCACTTGATATGTTTAGCTGATTCATTGTCAGAATACAACTATCTGGGACTTATTCACGAGAAACCTGTGTATAGATACAATTTCTTATAATAATATGCATGCTACAAAATAACAATCTCAAATGAAAGAAAGAAGGAATAGATCTAAGTTTGAAGAATATTTCAGTACTTAATTGATTATTCGGTCATTAAGTTGCACACGGCAAACGCAGGCAGTTTGGCGTGCACTCATAGTTGTCATGCAGTATAACCAGGGAAGTGGAAGCCTGTGAAATGAAATTACAGACGCAGGTTTTGATATACAGGCAATATGCGGACGTGAGGGAAATATAAAAAAATGGCATCACAAGACAAGGTTTAAAAACTTTATTTATAGGTAGAAGTCGTTTTATAGAATGGAATCTTCACAGATAGTCTGGAATATTTGATTCTGATGTATGCGTGCTAAACCTTGAAACAATTAAGGGTGAAAAAAAAAAATTGATCTACGTATAGCCCCGTATAGCCTGACTAGGCATTATACTCGGCAGGAAAAGTAAAGGAGAGCTTAGCGTAAACTCCCCGCCGTGACCCCATCGCAAACCAGACCATTCGACATGCATAACTAGTACACTGTACAGCATATGTACCTGACTTTTCAGCTGCGTAATAAATTGTAACGTAAAATGATAATCCACCAACTGGGCCAGGCCACATCTACTTTTTAAATGGTCTTACCATGGTATGACCATTTACAAGCCCGACACGCAATATAAGCTCGGCAACCGGTTTATACTTAAAGGGGAATTAACCCTTATCCTTTTGACTTACTGGATGTGATGAGAGCATAACTACTATCATTGCTAGTCACTTATTTCCTCATGAATATTCCCAATAATGAAAATAATCAATATTTTATGGCCCACTGTCGTCTGCTTTCAATGCCAACAGGAGGCGGCCATTTCTTCAACTTCTCGCGGTGAAATGACGTGTCAGGCGGAGAACACAATAGCGGGTTACGATAATGCTATTGTGCTCTCCGCCTGCCACGTCATTTCACCGCAAGTAGTTGAAGAAATGGCCGCCTCCTATGGGCATTGAAAGCAGATGACAGTGGTCCATAAAATATTGATTATTTTTGTAATGGGGAATATTCATGAGGAAATAAGTGACTAGCAATGATAGTAGTTATGCTCTCATCACATCCAGTAAGTCAAAAGGATAAGGGTTAATTCCCCTTTAATGCATGTACATGTATGCCAAGCATTTTTTACATGGGCCTTAGACATTATTAGTGCAATGCAGGCTGAACAGTACAGTATTGTAATGTGTGTATGTGTGGGCCTCTCAGCCCGGCCACGGACCCCCGAGTATGCATGGGCGGTGCAGAGAGATCGATTAGCACCGCGCTACATTAGCTAACGTGAACAAATTTACAGTCGGGCGAAGGATCATGAATGGGACAATAAAAGACGACGCGCGTTTTATTATTTGGAGGTTTATAACCAATTATAACTCCACGAAAAGGAGGTTTCAAGCCCTTATTTTGTCAGGCAAGCTGGTAAATGACATTTTCTTTCGTGTAAGACAATAACCTCGCAACTTTAAAAATTTGGCTTGCAAAAGGCGGAGGAAAAGATTTGGCCAAACATATCTTAGAAGGTACCGTAAATCTATGTGTATAGAACGCACCTGTGTACAATACAGTTTTTTTTGGCAAAAAAAAGAAAAAAGAAGTCACCCTGTAGTGCTGTTGGAATGCGTACGACATGAGTCTAGGCTCCTGTTAAAGCTTACTGCCAATAGTAGCATTCATCATATATACATTTTCTCGTATTAAAAATAGTGGTTAGTAAAAAATTGCATGAGCAGTAACACACTGCTGCTCATGAATATTCATATATTCATGAGCCACTGCTCGTTAAATATGCAATTTTTGTTTTACTAACCACTATTTTTAATATGAGAAAATGTATATGATGAATGCTGCTATTGGCAGTAAGCTTTAACAGGAGCCTAGACTCATGTCATATGTGTTCCAACAGCACTACAGGGTGACCCCAGAAAAAAAGTGCGTCTTATACACAGAGATTTACGGTAACTTGCTCTAAGTTGTAGATTAGGCCAAGACCGATATAGTCAGTAAGTCTTATAAATAATTACTTTTTACCTTTTCAAATTGTACTGAAGTGATGTATTTGATGAATGTTTGTTTTTTTCACCTTTTTTCAAACTTATCATCAACATCTATTTTTCTTTATTTTTGCGTTATCTGAGCTGACGCGCCTTAACGCTCCCAACACACCCTTTCGGCAAAACCGGGGGGGGGGGCTTTGGACGCGACGCTACCCACCCTTTCGGCATAAGCCCTTATATTTAATAATTAAATACAAAATCAAACAGAGTGTAAATTAATAAAGTATATCTTTAAAAATTACAGCAATTAGCAGCACAAAAGATTGTGTATTTAATACTTAGCCACATCATCCAAAATAGACTTAGCATGAAACTTAGCTAGCAGGCTTTTATGAATATGGGCCCAGATGGATTTAGGGGAGCGAACACACACTTGAATAATTCATTTTCATATTTCATATTCATATCAATCTTTTGATTTCAAACAAATATTAATCACCAGACAGGATTTCACATCTTTTTGTTGCATGTTAATTAATACACTATGATAATTTCACATGTAGTTGCATTTTTTTGGCTTTAATTGTCTAAAAAAATAGTTGATTCTCTCTATAGATATAAGTGTTTGTTAAATGGTGAAGTATGCCTTTTCCTGTTTTCGACATGTTTCGCCATGTGCATGTTACAGTTGTGCAAGTTTTTTTGAGATGGAGAAAAATGATATTAATTTTATTACATGTAGTAGATATTTTATCATTCTTATGATTTATTTATAATTTTGTATTGATCAGTATATATTTTATTTATTATTTTCCCCTGGGGGTGCTCTACTTTACAATTATCAATAAATGTTATAATTTTAGAAAAGGATACAAACACAGATGACCTACATGTATACCCTTACCTGATAACAATGTTAATTTGAAGAAGAAAAAACAACAACAACACAGATATGAATGATATTAAGTCATTTTCAGGAAATGTAATCTATTAGGGGTGCTCTTCAATCAGCTAAGTTCTGTTTTGGAAGTAAAAATTAATAATGCAATTATAAACAATTTGAATGGATTGTTTTCTTCAAGCTTCATTGGTGAAAGGAAGATTTCTAGACTGCTTTCTGTGCTGATGGTAAAAAAGAAAATACCATGACATTTGTATGTGGTCATGTAAAGAAGGGGGTTATATTTTGGCTTAATGAATTCAATAAATTTGATTTGAATTGTTTTAATGAAGCTTGATTACTTGGGTCTAACTTCATTGATTACAATCAAATAAAAAAAAAAACCTCAGATATTAACGTTATTAAGTAATTTTCAGTTATGTTTTGTTAGGGAAGTAAAATTAACAACAAAATTATAATAAATTTGATTTGATTTGTTTTCATCAAGCTTCATTGATTAAAATAAAACGTTGAGTTTACATACAGTACGGTGAAAACAGCAAAAACTTCAGAAACAGAAAGCAAATAAATAAGTGCACATCATTCATTAAGTTTGTCCAATTGAACTAAAATCACTTGGAGCTTTCACACTTCTCTCTATACCTTGTCGTTTGGCTTATGGTAACAGGAGAATAAAATTATTTTTTATCAGGAATAAAATCTTGACTTCAATTTTCATTTTTTTCACTAGGTAAACAGCGTTCTTTTTCTGTGAAACTTTCACACATCATTCAGAAGAATCTTTCAACGATATTGGTATATGATTTAAGTCTTTAATACTTAAATATTATGAAATGAAATGGATCTCTTAGATATATTTTCCATTCTTTTTTGTTGTAATTTGTTTAATTTGTGCAGGCATGGCAGTTCTGGAAGAAGAAGAAGAAGACGGAGTCGCCATCCACCTCATCCCCAAGTGCGTCCAAAACGGCATCACCAGCAGCATCTACGACAGCATCCACAGCATCAGTGTCTTCAACCAGAAAGCCTGGAGACCAGGGCGGGTCAAAAACATGTGTCATCTTATAATGGATTTGATGCTGTTAACTGCTTTGTGGGGAATTAAAAACATCTGACATTCATTTTTTTAAACCTGAAAAATGGTAGGCCTGACTTAATACAAATTCCTGGTTGTCATCAAAAGCAGCATCAGCAACATCAGTGTCTTCAACCAGAAAGCCTGGAGACCAGGGCGGGTCAAAAACATGTGGATTTGCTGAATACTTTGATGCCCTTAACTGCTTTGTAGGTAATTAAATACATCTGACATTAATACAAAAAGAAAGTGAAAATTGGCAGATTTGACTAAATAAACATGGCTGGTTGTCTGGTTGTAGCATCAGCAACTATGGTGTCTTCAACCAGAAAGCCTGGAGACCAGGGCGGGTCAAAAATATGTGTCATCTTATAATGGATTTGATGCTGTTAACTGCTTTATATCAAATGTTATCAAACACTTACATGTTGATGTTGTTCCAAGTATACCATTGTTGGGCTCTGTAACAAGAAGATTCACAATTAATTGATCGTACGATGAATTACGATCAATTAGTTCATTTTATGATCAATCAATTGATCATACAAAAATGATCATGATGAATTTTTATGTTATGGGGCCTTGGTGTGATATTCTCTCTTCAAAATATTGTCTTTTGTGCACACATGAAATACAGTCAAAATATGTGCATCAATGCACTAGCATTCTGTGCATTATAATGCAATCAGATATACCAAAGAGATATACTAGCATACTCGCAAACTAGCTCATTGGCTGCCTCTGGGTACTGTATTTGTTCTTAGCAACACAACCTCCAAATTGATTAGCCCTGATAAAAGGGTACTAAAACAAAAATTACTATCACCCTCTTCTCAAATCCATGCTGTATTGAGAACAAAATAATCTTGGATCACATGACTGCATTTTGACCAATGGCATTGCTAGAACATACTTACGAGTGGTGTAATAGAATTTATTTGGGACTAAAGTACTGGCCAAAAGAGCATATCATGTAGCAGAGTATTAAACAATACAGGATGGCCCAGAAATTACGGAACGGGGCACTTCCCAAAGTAAAGTAACAAAATGAACATGTCCATCGGATAGGGTGTCCTTTCCAATGAACAACGATACCAAGAAAAGTAATTTTGGACGTGTAGTTTTTGTTTTAGGGCGCTTTGAGTGAGACCATGTCAGGTTCCTATTTTTGTCAATTTTTACCAAGTCAGTGCCTGATAAATGAGACTTATTGCCCTACATACCATTGAACACGCGAATATTCCGCGCGCCATTGTTAGTGTGTATTCAGCTGTGTGCCGAGCGGTGCCGAGAGAATGGGCTTAATTGGTCACTAGTATGACGGGCAGTAAGTCTCATTTATCAGACACTGACTTGGTAAAAATTGACAAAAATAGGAATCTGACATGGTCTCACTCAAAGCGCCCTAAAACAAAAACTACACGTCCAAAATTACTTTTTTTGGTATCGATGTTCATTGGAAAGGACACCCTATCCAATGGACATGTTCATTTTGTTACTTTATTTTGGGAAGTGCCCCGTTCCGTTATTTCTGGGCCACCCTGTATAGCATATTTTGTAGATGGGTACTAGATAATAGAACCTTTTGCATATCAGAGATCTAATTGACATTCTGCAGCTGAGTACTTGACAATACCGTTTTATTGTGTATCAGGGTGCAAGAAATAGAACATACTTTAGCAGAGTACGAGACAATATAGAATGTGGTAGAGCTATTAGTACCTTTAACTTATTTCTTTATTTGCAAGTGCATCTGTGACACTTATGCATAGTGGGAAACCCTATATTGTGAAGTAGGTTTCTCGGGGACCTGTTTTGATTCATTATGGGGGATTTAAAATCATCTTATGAAACCATTTAAATGCAATCAAGATTGCCATATAATAAGTTAGTTTCAACTGTAAAGCCAAATAACAGTACTGGGAAACGCCCTTCTCACAAAAAATGAAAAATATGCTTTCATCACCTACATGTACCATGTAAAATAATATATGATAACATAGATGTTAATGTAAAGATTTGGACAAAAACTACTTCGAAATAGACTAATTGAGCATTAATAGCTTCCAAAATAAAACAATCGCTGACAAAGTTTGATTTAACCGCGTGCGGAACCTCGTATATATATGCTACATGCAAAAGATTATGCTAGCCACGGCATGCGGGCTTGTAGATATCTCCAGCCCAGCGTTAGCGCGTGGACAGGTGTGAACGGGCGGTGAAATAAGGCCAAATTTCACTGGCGTCTATTGGATTTCCTCTGATATTTCTGCATTTAACGATACTTTAGTTCGGATTTTACCACACAAGCCCTTTTTTGAATACTTATTCAACCATATTGATGTATTAGTTTGTCCAATATAGTTGTTTTCAGTAGCTTTCCCCATGCTGTAAGTATGCTTTAACCTACCAACCTTCTGATTTATTTTTCTCTCTCAATCTTTAAATAGACCCTGTGGATCCTTGATATTATTATGAATTATTTTGGACGAGCAAAATCAGTTGATTTTGTCAAATTGATTTGTTGAATAGCTTTCGACCATTGAGCAATGAAAAGGGTATCGAGGAAGAACTACCTACAGAGGAGCTTTCTTCTAGCTCAGTTGATTAGAGCCCCAGTCTCGCAATCCGGAAGTCTTGGGTTCCAATCCTGCGATATTCATTGCTCTGGGTAACTAGTTCTAAACTATGTCAGGCAAGCCAAAAATGTGGGGTTTAGCAGTTGCAAAGAAGGGATTAATCAGGCTCCGACCAACCGTCAATAACCCAAATTAAAGGACAAATTAAAAATCAATATCATGTTAAAACAGAAGTCATGCGCACTTGAGCCAATCAGAGTTGCGCATTTAGGCACATTTTTTGACATCGCTGCGATTAATTACATCTCTTTATGCGATACCCCCCAGTGCTCTACCAGCTGAGCCTATGTGCTTGCGTTCGTCCCTGAGACCCCTTTCAAAGATTGTGTTAACATGAGAATGCGCTGTACATAAAAGTCCTTCATGAGACCCTATTTGTGTTTATGTCAGCTTCAAATGTTGTGGTTGAAAAATGTTTATTATTTTGTTTTTCATTATCATTGAACATTCTCATTCAAACTGTTGTTGTTTATATGGCTTCCATAGCTATTTTTACAAACTTTGTTACCAGTAGTGAAATAGATGCTCCTTGTGTTATTTTTATCTCATCTTGGTCGTTCATTTTGTTGATTGCATGACTTAAAGGGATCTAGTAACTTTCTTGACATGTGCAAAAAGTGATGAGTGGTTGATACAATGTATATTGTTGTTATTTGATATGCCCACTTGGTATTGTGTGAAAATTTCAAGTTAAATAGACTTTATATGGCCGAGTAATGAGCAAAAATGCAAAGTGACATTCACTAACTCATTGCACTCACTTTGTACACAGTTCTGATGATCCGTTGGATAATTTAACATCTGAACACTTCAATCGTAAATATCTTTTTAACGAAAGGGAAATTTGAAAAGCCGAAACTGGTCCCATGCTTTTTTTGTTAATTAGAAATTGAATACAACAAGGTATGAGGGAACCGCTACAATTCCAATGGGATTCTGAGGATTTGGACAATGTTACTAATTCCCTTTAATATACTGTAGAACATACAAAACATGTTGTTTCTAGGTAAGATGTAGTGGAATTATATTTTATATGGAAAAGTTCCATGTTTTTGTGTGTGCGTGTTTCGTAATTATTACTTTTTTGAATTCATATATAATTTGTATGAAATGGTTTGCTTTTTTGTCTGTGTTTAGTAATTTTATTTTTCAAATTCATATATTTGACTATGCTTTAATGTATTAAATGAATGATTCCGTCCAGGCGTAACTGCTAATGTACATGTTCGAATATTTAATGTGTGAACTCTGAGATAAAGATGTTTTTACAAAGGATTCTTATGGCTTGTACATTAATAATATATTTATTGAAGAATCTGTAAATCGCTTGGTACACTGTAAAACAAATGACATGAATTTTAATTATTTAATTGAATGTATATTGCTGATGAACTTGAAATAGTTTTGGGCCTGTAATTCATCGCCAAATCAAAACAATTCATTATTTATGACTTGTGAATAATTGCATAGCCTTGCCATAATGAACTTAATACATGTATCTCTGTCAGAAACTAAAAGATTTTGTTAAAAATGTAGCTTGATATTGGAACTTGTATTCAAATTGACCTACAAAATATTAATTTTCTGTGTTCAAATAGTATAACTCCACTGATGGAATGGATGTACAAATAAAGGATGTTTTCATAGTTCACACTCATTGCAAAAAGGTGTCTTTGTTCTTTAATGTTATTGCATATACATACAGTACATGTACATGCATTAATTCGTATTTATGAATATAGAATATACATTTTACACATACACACCCACACACACATGCTTGTTATAAGTGCAAACCGGGGACAGTAATTTTTTTGTCATATTTAACTGCCCAAACGAGGACGTGTGTGTGTGTGGTAATTTACATGCAAAAGGGGACACCCAATTGGTGTGTGACAGTTAAAAGGGTTAAAAGGGTTAAAAAGAGTTAAAAGATTGTTGACAAGTGCAAAAAGTGATGCGTGGTTGATCAAATGTGTATCGGCGTGATCTGATATGTTCAGAAAGTAATGTGTGAAAATTTCACGTTAATTGGATGTTATTTGGCTGAGAAATGAGCGGAAATGCAAAGTGATATTCACTAATTCGGTGGCCCGAATTCTCATCAGTGGCTCAACTTGAGCTCGGCCTAAAAAGACAGACTACCGGTAACACTTTGCACCAGTAGACCTATTGTCTCATTGCTATGGTCCCCAGAGATATTCTAATGGTCTCCTTTCATTATCCAGTCAATCCCTTGAGTTCTGCTGATATGCATCAGGACAATGGGCCCTTTGAAATTCAGTCATAGTATAACAGGTCACCAGCAATACAGTGTCCAGGATGATCCAGGGCGCAATTCGGCTGATGACCGACTATACTATGAATGCCAATAATCAGAACTGAAGGGATTGACTGGATAATGAAAGAAAACCATTATAATATCTCCGGGAACCATAGCAATGAGACAATATGTCTGCTGGTGCAAAGTGGGTTAACTGGTTACTGGTAGTCTGTCTTTTTATGCCAGGCTCAAGTTGAGCCACTGATGAGAATTCGGTTTAACATCCGAGCACTTTAATCGTAATATCTTTTGAATGAAAGGGAAATTTGAAAAAACAAAACTTGCCCCATGCTTTTATTGTTAATATAAATACAACAAGGTATGAGAGAACCACTAGAGTTCCAAGTAAATTTTGAGGATTTTGCCCATGTTACTAAATTTCTTACACAGGCAACCGGGGACGTATTTTGGTGCACATTAATCGTCCCCGTTCTCAATATAGCCATTATATGCAAGTACATGTAATTTGCACCATGTCCCCAATTTGCGGGACCGTCCCTGGTTGGTACGGTGTCATACTTACGTCCCCATTTGGGAGGGATTACCAACGCGCACACACGCACGCACGCAAGCAAGCACGCACGCACACACGCGCACACACGCGCACACGCACACACACACACTTTTTTTTTAAAGTGATTTTTATTCCTCCAAATTAAAACATTTATAATTGAATAAACATAAACAAAATATGTCCAATGTGAACATCTTAAACAGAGAATACAACAAATTACAATCTAATAAACAATTACAAATCTTCCATCACATAATTATGAACTACAGACGAATAATGATAATTGGAGGTTTTTAAGCTATGATAAAAAGAAGAAGAAAACAAAACAAAACAAACACCCTCTACCCCCTACCCCCCCCCCCCCCCCCCCCCCCCCCCCCCACTCCCTGCACACTCACTCGCTCACACCTGGTCGGTAATCTGCTCAGATTCCTTTAAAAATAATTTTTTACAAATACATAATTATCAATACTTTTAAATGTGACAATAGTCCAGTAGCCGGTTCTATATGTCGTGTATTAGACCTGGGCCCCGTTGCAGAAAGAGATACAATCGATTGTAAGTTACAATCAATTGTAAGTCAGATCATGTGTTCTGAATGCGCCTATCTGATTGGTTAAAACGAGCAAAGTTTCCGACTTACAATCAATTGTAACTTACAATCGATTGTATCTCTTTCTGCAACGGGACCCTGGAGACATTCATAAGTCCAATGTTTGTTTGGCTAATCATGTTCTTCATGGTTTCTAGAGAAAATTCAGCCTTGTTGCCAGCTCGGCAACATTGAGCAATTTTTTTTATAAGCATTATAAAGATAATTAGCTAATTTGCATATTTCTGAAATAAGGTCAGAGGTCAATTTCTATCAAGGAATAGTACAAACATAATGAAAACTATTATTTCAGGGTGTTTGGGGGTGAGGAATCCATTTCCGGTGCTCATTTGCATGTGCCATATGGGCAACACCCTGAAATCCAAGATGTCTGCCCCTAATTTGCATATTTATGAATATTATTGGTTTTTAGTGGCTAAGGCCATTAATAAGCAAAAAATACAGGTTATTATTTTGTAATCATGTTATACATATGCATTAAAGATATTTCAGCTTTGTTGCCACCTTGGCAACAATCAGCAATGCATATGATTAGCATAATTAGTTTTTTCACCTAATTTGCATACTCCACAAATCAAATAAAATCGTATATATTGTGAACTCGAAAAGTAAAAATGACAGGTAATAACTCTTTTACAAGGTTTTGCGGGGCAACAAATCCATTTCTGATACTTAATTCAACATATCACCATGGCAACCCAGATAAATCCAAGATGGCCGCTCCCAAAATTAGTCGAGCTAGGATACATGTGTTCCTTCTTTTGGTTACATAAGACCGGGATGATCTTTTTTTGACTTTTAATCATTGGAATAAGTAACTAGAATACTGGAATTACAATTCAGTTTGGTTTTAACAATAAAAAAGAATACATTTATGAAATAAATGCGATCAAACAGACTAATAACACTATCTCCTTACGAAAGCCAAAGGCGGCCATCTTGGATTTATGTGGGTTGCCATGGTGATATGTTCAATTAAGTATCATAAATGGATTTATTGCCCCCAAAAAAAACCTTGGAAAAGTGGTATTACTTGTCATTTTTAGCTTTAGGGTTCACACTATATTATGTATATATGATTTTACTTGATTTTGGGGAATATGCAAATTAGGTGAAAAACCTAATTATGCTAATTATATGCATTGCTGATTGTTGCCAAGGTGGCAACAAAGCTAAGATGTTTTTCTTACATATGTAGAACATGATTGAAAAATAATACTTTGTACTTCTTGCTCATTAATGGCTTGAACCACCAAAAACTAATAATATTCATAAATATGCAAATTAGGGGCAGTCATCTTGGATTTCAGGTTGTTGCCCATGTGGCAAATGCAAATGAGCACCGGAAATGGATTCTTTAACCCAAAACACCTTTATATAATAATTTCCATTATGTTTGCACTATTCCTAGCAAATGACCTCTGACCTTATTTCAGAAATATGCAAATTAGCTAATTATCTTTATAATGCTTATAAACAAAATTGCTCAATGTTGCCGAGGTGGCAACAAGGCTAAATTTTCTCTAGAAACCATTTATATCACGAATAATAAGAAAAACAAACATTGGACTTATACACATTTCTAGGCCCTAGAGATGTCTACTGGCAAGCTCACGGGAGAATTATCGTATATAAAGGTTTTATTCTAAACTGCTTTACAAATTAAATCTTATTATACTTTAACTGTTTCCCATTTTTGTAAGTGTAGCCCTAATTTCCCCATTTTAATTGCTATTTTCTCTTCTTGATTTTCACACACACACACACACACACACACACACACACACACACACACACAATTTTTTTTTTTTTTTTTTTTTTTTGGGGGGGGGGGGGGGGGGCCCTGAGAAGGGCCGTTGTTATTTCTTGAAACTGCTAACTCTCCTTAGCTTGATTTGGAGGTCTTCTTTGGCAGGAGAACAGCCTGGATGTTCGGTTTCACAGCTGAATGCACATGGACCAAATAATTCGTATTGATCGCAACTTGCGGGCATGAATGGCTATTTATCAGGCACCGACTTTCTAGAAATTGACACAAATTTGACCCTGACATGGTGTCACTTAAGACGCCCTAAATAAAAACATACTTGACCAAAATTACTGTTCTTGGTATCAAATTTCTTTTTAAAAGATTATCTATCCAGTGAACCTATTCTGTACGTTTCTTCATAAAGGCAAATACCCCGTTCCGTTATTTCTGGGCCACCCTGTATAATTACAGAAACGGTCTATTCGCATCGTTAGAGGCAGGAAATTCGTCCTCGTCCACACTTGCGAAAATATCCTATTATTAGGTTTGCGCGGACTACATGTACTAATGCATTTCAATAGCACCCATTCAAACCATTGTTAGAATACTTGTACATCTACAAGTATTCTAACAATGGTTTGAATGGGTGCTATTGAAATTCATTAGTGCATGTAGTCCGTGCAAACCTAATAATGGCGGCCTCCAGCGTTCGCGTGAAGAGTGGTATACCGGATAGAGTTTTCTCATATTTCTTCCAAAGCAGAAATCTGAGTCGGAGTAATGTTACATATAATAAACATGTACATTATATTACGATGTATAAAGTAGGATAAACTCTATTCTTGAGTTGCATTGCCCTTTAATAGGCGATCTCTGCCTGAATTAAGCTTGCGAAATATATATCCGCACGCTAAATGACACGCTTAAAATCAGCTGCACGCTCATAATTTCGGCAAAGTTCGCCTATTAAGCGTGCCGCTAGCCATCCGTTAGCTAGCCGCATGCCAGCCGCAAACCAGCCGCTAGCTTGGAGCACGCTTACGATTTCTGGAGGGGCACTCTGGTGCGTGCAGATTTGTGACCAAGTTCAATGGTTAGCATCTGTATAAAAACGATGAAGAATAATATTGGCAAATATTAACTTAATCCCGCGGCTGCCGCGGAGCAGCAATAAGCATATTACATTATAATAATTAGGCAGAGCGAAGCCATTAAACTTGAAGGTTTACATCAGAATGTAAACCGATTAACTATTGCTATTAGAAAAGGTTATGAATCTCTATGCCACTTTATAATTCAAACATGCAGTCATTAATAATTGCCCATTAGAAAGAGAAGATTATGACTAGGATAAATGAAGAAAAGTCAGATTCAGGTCAAATAATTATTTCAATTTATCATTCATTTATTCCTTAAAAAACATGCATTGAATACGGTTGATTTGTCACTGCAAAATAATACACATCAAATTATAAATCTGAAGGAAAATACATGTATCGTTTATATGTTATTTAAAACAATAACAAGTAATTAAGGTGATGTTTAAGTCCTTCCGTGCCAATGTGACGGCGTAACGTTCACAAAAGTTATTACGGGTACCGCCATGATTTGTCAATGTTGTAACGATCCTTTCTTTTTGTGTGGCAGTAACGGAACGGGACATGTAGCAATTTGATGCATGCTTTTCGGAAGTACGGATCGATTGCGGCGTAGCAGAGAGGGTTGGCAATATTGCGGATGTATGTGAGAAACACCGCGGCCTGGTAGACCGAAGCCGTGATGGCGCCGGGCCTGAAGACATGGAGTAGCGATACGATAGCCCAAGGAAGACCACACACCGCCATGGTGAGGAAGATGGCGAAGAATATATTGAAGGCGCGCATGTTGGCCCGCCATGTCTTAAGGCGCTTCCAGGCCCCAGAACTGGGGGTTCCCTTTACCTCTCCCATCTCACCTCGTCTTGTGGTTGGGTAACCGCTCATATCGATATTTTTGTTTTCGCAAGTGATTCCGCTGCCATCGCCTTCAATTATTTCGTCGTCGCTAGTGTTTCTGCCCCCATGATGTTCAGTAGATATTATGATTTCCTTGCTCTTGTGATCTCCCCCTTCAGTTTTTATCTCATTTATGCCATTGGCAATTTCCCCACTGCGGCCATTGTCTACTATTCTTATATCATTTAGATTGCTAGGTTCTGTGACACTTCGGCAGACTGAGTTTGAAAGGATTTCAGAGTTCTTTGCACATCTAGCCGACGTACCCACGATTCCTTGGTCTATTTCAATAGTGATAAGATCGTCCACAATGGCTACCAACTCATCTCCGTTCATAATTGTGACGGATATATGTCTTGTCGAGGGTGACGTGAGCGCTGGTTCGGAGTCTACCCAACCAACTCGTGGAGGTTTTCTGGTGATATGTTCCTCTCCAGTGGTAACTTCAAATCCTCCAGGGTTTACAATGCCTTCAAGGTTTGTATTGCGATCTCCACCAGACTGAGATAAAGGTGTAATTTGTACCGCTCTTTCCTGACAAGAATCCACAGATTGATCCAGCTGAGATGTCGTATTGACCTCTTCTCGATACCCCTCATCGTGTCTGAGTTTGGGATCGGATTTCTTTTCGAGTGTCAGTAAAAAGCAACATACTGTGCGGATGTTGATAGTAGTCGATGCCTCCTTCCCAGTAAAGGACATGTCCAGGTGTCCTCTTCTCGTGATGCGACTGTACGTGACGAGGTTAAGGACGGTTGATACAATTAGAGGAATCCAGAGGATAAGAGTTGTCGTACAGACGACTGATAAATTGTCGGTGACGAAGGGTGGTTGAAACAGTTTTACATTTCCTGTCATCTTCGATCGGTAGGTAATAACGATGAACACTGTCCAGATGATGCACGACGCGAGGAAGACAACGATGACTTGACCGATGACGAGTCGAAAACGATGACGTCTCATTCGGTGGACAAATGGATTGACGATGGCACTGTATCTTTCCATTGCGATCAGCACTACGATTACGGCAGATGTCTGTGCCATGACATGTGAAAAGATCTCGTGCCACACATACATAAGCGGTATCAATAAACGCCTCTTCTTGTCGAAGATCTCTGCCAGGAGCAGCGGCATGCATGATGAGCTGCTCACAAAGTCCACGATGGCCAGACTTAAGAGAAAAGTGCTCATCACCGTGCGCCATTTCGGATGTGTTGCGAATACGGCGATCACAAGAAAATTTGAAAGAATCGCGAAGATTGTGACCAGGACCCACAGAACGCTTAAAGCGGCGGCGTTGGCTCTGGGAATCGAGGTGGCGTTACCGACTCTCCACTCTTCTGGGGGAAGAAGCGTGGACGTGACATCTACCATGTCAACGATAAAATGTTGCCCCGCCATTGTCGTTGGATGGAATATATTGTCGAGGGAATCAACACTGGACAGAACTACAAGCGTCGCTTCATTTTATACTAACCCTGTTGGGGCTAGCTGAGAATCCATGCAGACATCTGATTTGTCAACCACGTCTAAGTAATTAGAGACTGGTCAGTTTGTATGTCTTCTTCTTCAACTTCAATTGAATACGAGGCTGTGCGCATGCGCGACTCGTAGAAAAGTTTTTTTTGTTGTATTGTTTTTTCTTTCTTTCATAACCATGATAACGACACCTGAGACTCGCCTAGAAAAAAGTATTGTTCTGGACAATAGCCGATTCTAATAACGCGCATGTTTCTGTCCTGTTATATCACTTGGGGGCACGTTGCAGAAAGAGATAGGCCCAACAATCAATTGGGAGCAATTAATTCAAACAATCAGATTTTCACATTTTGTCACACGCATCTGACTTACAATCGATTGCATCTCTTTCTGCAACGGGGCCCTGGTGCAAGATTGTTTGTCCGATTGTAATAAATATCCACGGACTTTGGGCATTTTGGCATTTAAACAAAATATTTATGCAACTATCCTTTGCACCAGCTCGACTCCCCGCGGAGCATACTAGTCACGAACATCAATCCTATACATTGAATTCCGGTCCAGAAAGAACCACCTAGCACTATGGTCCTATGAGTATTACAAGGTCACCAGCGTCCTTGGATTTGTCCCTAAAGAAATCTGGGGGTGTTTTTGTTGTCTTTTTGTCTTTTGGCGTCTTATAAATAAAGTAAATAAAGTTTATTCTGCCATTAAAATTGTATACTCTTTCGAATTTGACACTCAGTTTTTCGTTATCTCACAGTAAAAATACTTTGTGTAGCGCCCTCTATGCCAAAACTCAACTATCCCTTTAACTCTAAGTTGGACTTACAAATTATGGATAGCCGTTAAATTTTTGTATAATTGTTGAAACAATTCTTTTGAAAAAGCAAACAGTTTGATCAAATCAGTTATATTTGTTATCATCAAGGCGTCTTGAAATGATTGTTATATTTTTTGTGGAAGTCTCAAATACTTGTATTTGTTTTCTTTTGAATATGTTTGATTCCAAGTATAATAGTTAAGTCCAACTTAGAGTTGAGTTCAACTTGGAATCTTTGTGAAACACTCCCAGGTCAAATACAGGGTGGCCCAGAAATAACGGAACGGGGTACTTGCCATACTAAAGACTTATGATGCCAGCCATACTGATTCGAGTAACGATCAACCGTGCGCCATTGTTAGTGTGCGTTCAGCTGTGTATAGAGAAGAAAAGGTACTAACAAAGGCGCACGCATTGAACGTTACTAATTGCTATGACGGGCATCATGTGTCTTCATTATAGCAAGCACCCCGTTCCGTTATTTCTGGGCCACCCTGTATAACGCGCAAATGGCTCGAGGCTGCACTGAATGTGTATCATTGTATAAATCGTTCTTTTGTGAAGCCTTGCCAATGAAAAGATTTATTTGACTATTAGAAACAATTAAGCTTAGCAATAATTGCTACGAAGCCATACATCCATGAAATGAAGCAATTTTTAAATTTTATGATACAACATATTTTGGGTTGTAAAACACGTCTTACCTTCGTTATTTCAGTTGATAGTGTGCCATGTTCGTGCGGGCATATTTTGGGTTGTAAAACACGTCTTACCTTCGTTATTTCAGTTGATAGTGTGCCAAGTTCGTGCGGGTACATTTTTTCCCCACAGGGGGCTGAGGTCTTTTGCCCGAATACCATATTCCCCATTTTCACCTGACGCGCAACAAATATTTTTAAAAAGGTTATCGCGATTTAACAGCCCAAAAATTATATACTCTTTATGAATTTTTCCCGTATATAAAATGCTTTTGCACGAATATGATATTAGTTTCCGGGAATACGATACGATTTTTCCCGAGTACGATATGAGTCTGCCATATGTTTGCGATATGAGTCATATGTGCTTTTTACCCACATATTCTTATTGCCGTTTCCAAAATTCCAGTTGGGGGGGGGGGGGGGGGGGGGGCTGCAACCCCACTTCCCCCGCCTCATAAGCCTATGCTATTGCAATGCTATAACAATAACATATACAAAACTAATATACAAATAATGAATGTTTATGAGTGCAATGGTACGAATATTTTTTTGAGGTGAAAGATGGAATGTTGGTGTGCGGCATCGTGGATGTGGTGTGGCAACATTGGTAGAGCGCGCGCTTTCTAATCGTGATATCCTGGGGAATGCTCCCCTCTCCAGAGAGTGGAGATGGTGCACACAATGTGTGCAGGTTTGCATTGTATCCTATGGCCGGGGTAATAATAGTGTAAAGCGCTATGAAACATGTATGTATTTAGCGCTATATAAGAAACTATATTATTATTATTATTATTATTATTATTATTATTATTATTATTATTGTTCCATTCAACGAGGCGGAGCCGAGTTGAATGGAACATTCCATCTTTCACCAAATTAAGATCTAGTTTCTTAACCATGTTAACGCGCGCTGGCGCTTGCACATGCAAAATAACTACATGAATGTACCATTTCACGTTTATGACGTCAAAATCGTGCAATAGAACTACATGAAAGTACCATTGTACGATTATGACGTCGACATCGTGCAATGGTACATTTCCACGAATGTCATGTGACCTTAATTCAACCAATCACATTGCGATAACATTCTAAGGTGTTTTATATAAAAGCAATTAAATGCAGCCGTAAATACGACGGTCCGTCGTCCAGGCTTCGTAACTAGCAAAAACGAG
>JBAMJV010007292.1:0-73975 GCA_037951105.1 Echinarachnius parma | reverse complement strand
TTTTTTCATCGGGGGTGCTGAGATAATATATACGTAAATACAGGCCCGTCGGAAGCGAATTTTTGTACCTTTTTTAAACTTTTGTGACGAGCCGCGAAGCGGCGACTTTTTTTGCCTATTTTAAACCCCCGTAAGTGATTTTGTTTCACCTTTTTTTTCACTTTCGTCCGCGAGCCGCGAAGCGGCGATTTTTGTTTGCTATTTTGAACCCCCGTAAGCGATTTTTTTCTCACTTTTGCCGACGAGCCGCGAAGCGGCGCCTTTTTTTGGCTGTTTTAAACCCCCGTAAGTGATTTTGTTTCACCTTTTTTTCACTTTCGTCCACGAGCCGCGAAGCGGCGAATTTTGTTTGCTATTTTGAACCCCCGTAAGCGATTTTTTTTCTCACTTTTGCCGACGAGCCGCGAAGCGGCGCCTTTTTTTGGCTGTTTTAAACCCCGTAAGTGATTTTGTTTCACCGTTTTTTCACTTTCGTCCAGGAGCCGCGAAGCGGCGACTTTTTTTGCTATTGAACCCCCGGAAGCGAATTTTAAAACTTTTTTTCACTTTTGTCGACGAGCCGCGAAGCGGCGACTTTTTTTGGCTATTTTAAACCCCCGTAAGTGATTTTGTTTCACCTTTTTTCACTTTCGTCCACGAGCCGCGAAGCGGCGAAATTTTTTTTGCTATTTTGAACCCCCTAAGTGATTTTTTGTCACTTTTTGTTCACTTTTTTCAGTGATACATTTTCACTTGGCAGCCCAAGGGGGGGGGGGGGGGGGGGTTAAACCCCTAAACCCCCCCCCCCCCCCCCCCCGTAGATCCGCCACTGGTTCCTACACCAGGGAACTTTGGCAATTATAACACCCGAGGTTGTGAAATATTATGTATGTGAGCGAGCGACGCGAGCTTGAAAATTTTAGCCATTTCACAGCAGAAAATTGGCATTTGTTTCAATATAATTGTATGGGTATATTCGTTTTTATTTCTTATGATATGGCGTTATGAAGGGTTATTGAAAAAACAAACAGGTTGTGAAATATTATGTATGCTAGCGAGCGGAGCGAGCTTTAAATTTTAGCAATTTCACATCGGCAAATCCCAAAATCCCGGAGAAAATGAGGGAGAAAGGACGGAAAAGGAATAAATGAAAAAAGGCACCAATGTCTCATTAGCTGGTGACGATCAGCCTACATGGCATGACATTTATTATCCTCACACCATTCTCTCTTCTTTTCTCTTCTCTTTAGCTTTAGCAAAGTTCAATAGACGGAGACCACCATGATCTTATATTCGTTTCAGTCGTTTCTACTTGTATTTAAGTAGCTTAGTAGTTGGTATGCAACATAATATTGGCATCACTCATGACTTGTGATAATGAATCAATCAACCAGTAAATCACAAATTCTTTTGAATCAATCATTGCGGAATGGTTTAACACTTACGATTGTGAGATGAATTCACTCTGGTCACAAAACTTCATAGTGCAAAACGCTGACCATAGGCGATATAGACCAGCAATCTGGTTTCCATTGTCAACACAAAAAACTTGCAATCATCACTGTACACATAGATTGGCATATTGCAAGCTTTGCATGGCACGCACATACATGAGCTGACTAGCCATCCGGGAAAGTTCCACCAGACCCATGTACTATAGCTGGTTACCACCACCGCGCCGGTATCGCGAGTATTATTGGGTCGCGTGCCAGGGATACATGTTATAGGATTTTGAGAAAAAAAAAAAAAAAAAAAAAAAAAAGCGTCATTTAAATTTTGTGGCTGTCGGCTGTGCGACAATTTCGTAAACGAAGCATAATGATATACATTATAACATACATTTTTTTTGCAGGGGGTGCTGCGCACCCCCTGAAAAATTTCCGGGGGTGCTGCAGCACCCCCAGCACCCCCGCTTCCCAGGGCCATGCCCCCCCTTGAAACTAGTTCTAGGTACGCCACTGTGATGACAACCGTAAAAGCAATTTCGTTCAAAGCTGTTAAAGGTAATAACAATGGGAAAGTTACCAAAAGCATCTTGGCTAAACTAATTGATCAATATTGTTGAAGTAGCAAAAAAAGGGCTTGTGTTGTCAAATTAAAACCTTAATCTATATGGCTTTATTATTATTTTTGTTACTATAATTATTTTATTTGGCAAATAAAGTGTACACTAGAAGTCACTACTATTAACGAAGTAAATACATTTCAATTGAAAAAAAAAAACCAGTTAACTGAATAACTGCATGTCCACATTACAGTGGTTGCTAACAGAATGGTGTCAAATAAAATTATATAAACAATGGATAAAGCGAAACATATGAAACATCCTAAATACTAAATCTAACACTAATTGATAACTCAAATACCTCAAATAGACGTGTGTAAACATATAAATTCATGAAACCGGAATGGTGTGTGTTCAAATAGAAAGTAATAAGGACAGAGAGTAGGAATATCGAGAGGGAGGAATAATGAAATGAAAACAAAATGGAAAGAGAGAGAAGAGTGAGGAAGAGAGAATAAAAGGAGGGCGTGGGAACTGTTTCATATCATAGAAACAGCTTTATTATTTTTGTAGAGAATACGCGACATTCTTCAACAATGATAATGATTATAGAAATTTGCTATTATAACATTGGTATACATAGCCATGGGCTTACTAGTGGTATATTTTTTTCCCGGGGAGGGGAGGGGGGGGGGGGGGGGGCGGGGGCTCAGGTCTTTTGCCCAAATACCATGATGATCATGATCCTCCTCATTTTCACCTACAAGAAATACAGGAAAAAAAAGGTTATCACGATTTAAAGGGATAGTTGAGTTTTGGTAAAAAAAGAGTACAGTTTTGGTCAAACTGAATTTGAGTAACCAAAACCTGCACCATTACATTACAAACTAACAGATATTATCTCCACCATGCTCGAAAGGAATAACAACAAATTACAAATGACTAATTAAAAAGCCTGTTATCATTCAAAAAGAGCAGTTAAAACTCAAGAGGGCGCTCTCTAAAAAATCATTAAAAAAAACTAATTTGAAATAAAATATTTTGCATGTGATGTTTTGTTGAAATAGTGATTAGATAGAGAGATAATCAACAACTATTTGAAAACCTCTTTTGGAAATTGTTGAAAAGAGGAAGCATTTAAAAAAAGATGTAATGGCTGGTTCAAAATTATCGAATAATTGTGGGGAATTGTGGGGCCCCGCAATTATTACATAAATGGTTATGTTTATGGATATTTCAGACATTTCTGAACCGATTTTGATCAAATAAAGTTTATTCTGTCATTACAAATTGTATGCTCTTTCAAATTTGACACTCAGTTTTTCATTATCTCACACAAAAATAGTTTGTGTCAGGGGCGTCGATCCGTTTTTGCGATTGGGGGGGCGAAATTTGAAAATTTTTCCAGAGTGACCATTGAAAGAGCTAAAAGCCCTACATTGGCATGCCCGGAAGTTTTTATTATGCGCTCATTGAAAGTGTCTTGATGGTTCGAAGACCTGACTTATGGGGGCACCCATATTTGGGGACAATAATGGGGGTCCAGGGGGCGGAGCCCCCGGAAGCTTTTAGATTTCAGACATTTGCAACTCCTATCATGGGTGTTAAAATTGTATAAAATAGTGAACCTGCTCGTAACGTACTTTTAAAGGGCATAGCGAGGAAAAGATTGAGCCTTGCATGAGATGGATCCACGTGATCCTGTATACTACAGAGCCATCGATATAGTCTAGGGCATTGAGCTCCCATGAAACTAAGCAAGGGCGTCAACAACTTCTCAAAAGTGGAGGGGAGACATTGCGAGGAAGCGAAGCGACCGAGCGGGGGAGGGTGTGTGAGGGGGCGTCCTCCTCCCACAGTAGGGAGCTTTTGTATTTTTGGGCGTGAAATTGTGCGATTTGGTGCACACCTGAGACAGAAAATTTCACGAAAGTATATAAGTATGGAACCAAACATACATAATGACAAAGGGAGGGGGACAATCTCCTCCACTTTCAAATATGTGGGGGGACATGATATTCCAATTTGATTTGCGTTCAGCGCATATGGACCGAATTGACTGAAAGATAAATTATTTCAGATTATTTTATTTTCTATAGATGAGGGTTTAATAAACTTCGTTTGAGGTGTGCGTTTGAGAAGTTACACTGCCCAACACATTTCGTAAGGTGAGTTCCCGCAACCGAAATGAAACTTGTAATATGAGAAACTGTATGCGCGCGAAGCGCGCGGCAAAAAAGATATTTACAGTCCTTTTCAACCTAAAAAAACACAGCTATTTTGAAGATTAATTATTGATAAATGTATCTTTCCCCTCTTTGGCATTATATCACTCGATTTTATCTTCCTCATTTTCGGAATTATTGGGGGGGCAAAATGATATGTTCGCCCCCCCCAATATTTTCATTGGGGGGGCGACCGCCCCCCCTGCCCCCCCAGGATCGACGCCCCTGGTTTGTGTAGCGCCCTCTATACCAAAACTCAACTATCCCTTTAACCACCAGAAAATTATATACTTTTGTTATGACTTTGCCAGAGAATAAAACTTGCTTTTGCCCGAATACGATATTTATCGTTCCAGGAATGCTTTTCGATTTGTTTTCAAAATCAATGGGCAGTAGGTGATAAATCTGATATCAATATTCACTTTTTTATTACCGTAAGTAAACAGTGTTCCTGTTCTATGTAAAGTCTATCACACATGTCATCAGATGAACTTTTAACGCTTCCATGGATACAGGGTAAAAACCTGTGTGACTATATATGCAGTGCAGCCAATATCTAGCAGATAGAATAACCATGGATGGAATAATAACACATTCAAACTAAATAACCCCTGTTTTATCGCGTGAATTGTATTATCTCTACTCATCCGATTAAACAGAGAAATATGACATATTTTATCCCATTATTCTCGTATTTTGCGTGGGTTTGTTTGCTGAGAAGAACCAAAAGGAATTTTTATTCTTACGTGTGCATACCAGGTGCGCAGCGTGGGTATAATTACGTTTGTGTTTGTTCTTTTTGAGAGGGCTCACCAATTATCATTATTATTATAATTTTTTTTTAAATTTGGGGGCACGCCAATAAATATGGGCTACGCTAATGAAGAGTCACATTGTGTATTTCTTAATTTTTTTTCTTGTTAACCCTTCTGATCTTGATGTTATTTGAAGAAATATACTGAGTGCTTAAAAAGTGTAATACAAATGAGAACCATCATTATTTGTTGTCAACTTATGATGGGAGGGGGAGGGGAGGGGGGGGGGGAGGGGGAGGGGGGCGGGGGCATGCCCCGTAGCTTCCCCTCATACTACTTACAGCACTGGTACACAATGAGTGCCTGCATGTATGCGACCTTCGGCAAAATCGAAATAGACCTAGAACTTGACACGGTTGATTGGTTTAGAAGACAAATATGAACAGGTTTTGCAAAAAAACCCGAACGTTCTACTGTACAAACATAGATATAATAGATCGGATCGGATATATACGCATAATTTGAGACAGGCGGGGCGTATTATATCGCCATTTCAAATTATATGTGTTTCCTCCGTACCAGTCCTTATTTCATTAGATTGGATCTGTATAGCTTATCGTGATTGATCAGGAATTATGTCGGAACAAGTGATCGACTCGAGATAAGGGAATATTAATACTGAAGGCTAATAAACATGGACGGAACCACACATCGCAAGGCATCTCTTGTCATCGGGGCACTATGTTTCGGGTTGCTTATCAGTTCTTCTGTCGCGCAGCCGCCGCAGCCGCCACCGGGTAAGAAATCAATGTTGTTACAATACATATTTTATTTTGCATAAAACACTCTTAATATACAGTTCATTTTCTGACTAGTTATTGTATGAAACAAAAACAAAAATACCTTACTCTTTGAAATCATATTTTTGTTTTCGAAAGGTACCATGCACCATTAGTCTAACGACGGCTGTAATGGGGCTGATCGAGTTTTATGACTACTTGCGCGGTTTCATGCGCCCCTCCCTTTTAGTTTTATGAAACATATCCTGATTATATTTACCCTATACCGGTAAGAAATCAGGGTGAATACACTATGGACCACAACGTGGACCAAAGTGTACTCACACTGTGTAGACTATATGTTAAACTGGGGCGTTTTAACAGTGTGAACACTCATCACACATGATATGAACACACAGTAATCACATTGTGAACACGCTCTGAAGCACACTGTACAAACAACAATGTGAACACACTGTGAATCATACTGTGAAGCACCCTTTGAACACACTGTGAAGCACTCTGTGATATGACCTCGCGTTCACAGTGTGTAAAAAAGTTTGCTCATGATGTATACATCACGTCAGTGTGATCACATTGTGTTCAAAGTATGTTCTCGGTGTGATGGGTGTCGAAATGGTTAACTGCTCCAATTTAACATGATCTACATAGTGCGCTCACACTGTGGTCAACAGTGTGGTCCACAGTTTGTTCACACTGTGCTCACACTGTGGCATACTGTATAATTATGTCCAGTACGGAAATCCTATCCCCTCCCTCTCAGTTAATGATATTTTTTGCTGTTGAAGAAATTCAGGATATTATACTTTACACTAGTTACGTATACAGTTTGTGCCTATTATTTGATTCGAAAGCATTACATTTTGTTGGTATTTTATGCAGATTATGATGTTTATTCTTCCGATATGAAATTATATTATGCTGTTGGGAAATGGCCATTGGTCAAACTTAACTTTAGTAACCAAAACCTGCACCATTACAGTACAAAGTAGCTATAACTTCACCATGCTCGAAAAGTATACACAATTACAAACGACTAAGTAAAACCCCTGTTATCATTCCACATGTGCCGTTACAACTCAGGAGGGCGCTATTTAAAATGTTGTTGTTGTTGTTGTTTTAAGTTTATTGGCGTTCTTCATTCATTTTGAATATTTACGCCAATCTTTTCTTTTTCCTTCTTTCTTTTGTCTTATTTATTTCAACTCAAACTAATTGCTCCTTTTAAAATTATATATAATATGTATCTTTTTATATACACGTTTCATTTTTTTTTTCCTCATATAAACAGGACCAAAATTAAATTATATTGAGAATATATAAATGTGGGGAATCAATCGCTTTTCCTTGTCCGCTGTCTAGGACACACGGTAGTAAATATTATCCCCATAGGCTTACACACTAAACACCATAATTTCAATCCAAGATAAAATATAAACGATTGCATGAAGTTTCCTATTTTTTTGATATATCTCTATATCATGGTAGATCTATCAACAGAAAAAATTTTAAAAAAATTGATGCAGCGGAAAATTAATAAAATGAGCCTTGAACGAAGAATACATATTTTGTATTGGTCTTGTCTACAGGATTCCAGATCTCCATGCTTTGCACTGAATAATCAAAAAAAGACATCATTTACCAGATTTATCCAGAATTTGGGCTTATTATGGAAGATAGCATTACCTTAATGCCAAATCCAACATAAAAATACAGATAATAACAACTTAAGTATTGTTTCTGATTTATTTTCTGGAAAAAAATGACGTCATTATTCCTCCGCGTTTTTGAGAAAAAAGTCGAAAAGCCTGAATTACACCCGTGCACCCTCTAGGTATCATTTGGCCAATCCGGCTCCGTACGTCGAGCCATCATTGGTATTAGCCTTTTTTCATACAAAATTGTGCATTTAATGTTTGTTAAAGGGGTAGTTTAGTTTTGGTAGAGAGGGCGCTGCACATTACATTTTTTTTGTGAGGTAATGAAAAACTGAGTGTCGAATTTGCGAGAACATGCAATTTTAATGGCAGAATAAACTTTATTTGGTCAAAATCGGCCCAGAAACGGCTGAAATATCAATAAATATATCTGACCCTATAATTATTTGGGGCCCAACTTAATTAGCTTGATTTTTCAAAAAAATAAAAAAATGCTCGCACTTTTTCAAAAAATTTCAAAAGCGTTTTTTAAATAGTTGTTGATGATCTCTCTATTTAATCATTACTTCAATAAAACATCACATGCATAAATTTGTATGAAAAATGGTTGAAACCAATGCCTTTTTAGAGAGCGCCCTCTTGAGTTTTAATGGCTCTTTTTTAATGATAACAGGCTTTTTACTTAGTCATTTGTAATTTTGTATACCTTTCGAGCATGGTGTGGTTAAAACTATTAGTTTTATAATGTTACTGTCCATGTTTGGTTACTAAAGTTGAGCCTTACCAAAACTAAACTACCCCTTTAAAATAATTATTCAATAGAGATATCATCAACGACTTTTTAAAAACCTATTCTGATTTTTTTCAAAGTAGTCTTCGAGCATTTATTGAAATTTGTCTAACAAGTCTAAATATCGCCCGGTGATTGCCAGTGACAAACATTTTGAATACAAATATATTAATTGTATGGATATTTCAGCCGTTTCTGAACCGATTTTCATCAAATAAAGTTTATTCTGTCATTAAAATTGTATGTTCTTTCGAATTTGACAGTCAGTTTTTCATTATCTCACAATACTCAACACTACCTTTAAAGGGTTTACTAACTCCTTAAATGAAGTTCGATATATATATTTTGAATCTTAATTGCTTGTCCGGCAATTAGTTTTGTTTATCATTCATTTAGTTTTACACGTTCTCTCTCTCTTGTTATTTGTGAAACACTTTGTGATTTTCTTTTAAATTTAGTCGAAAACTGTAAAATAATGTAGTTATGTCTTGCAGTTCTATTTCTGTTAATTTATTATAACATGTGTTTTACTTCCATTACCTTTTTATGAATGCTGTTTTATGTATAAAGGAAACAAGCGGTACACGAAAATTAAATTAATTGTATGTGTATTTATACAGATAAAACAAGCAAATCTGTTTAAACTTGTTTATGTAATCGAGTAACTTTGTTGACATGTGTAAAAAGAAAGTGATAATTGATTGATAAAATGTGTATTGTTGTGACCTTACATGTCCACATAATAATGTGTAAAAGCTTTACGTTAAAGGGATAGTTGAGTTATGGTATAAGAGCGTACACTGTAAAAAAAAATACCGTGATATTTACTTAATTGAATTATGTTAACAAACTGCCTTAATTTTTTCAAGTAATAGTAACTTGATGCTAATTTGAGTATCTTCTACTCAAAATATCATACAATCGTCATAACTTAGAATAAATAAGTATGTTTCTTTACGCTATTTAATGAAGTAAAATGTACGAATTCGATTTAAGTTAAAATCACTAGAAAGAATCAATACAATTGTGTAAGATACATTTTCGTAGCGAAATTGAATTTTATATGCTTTTATTCAGAAAGTGTTCCTCCATTTAACTCACTTATTCAGAACGCATTATCCTTCATTCCTAAACCTATAGGCTATATAGCATTCGCTTTATCATTCGCTCTTCCTATATACCGTAGGCATGCATGATTAACTTGTATATGGTGCGTCTTTAAATGAACATTTTTAACAGTTAATATTCGTAAAAAGACCCAAAGAGAACCGACAAATAACTTTGAAAAGATTTTATTTCCAGAAAATGAACGTTCCATTGATTATTCATCGTACGTTTTAATTTCACTTATAATCATAAAGGCGTGTTAATGTACATATCAGATTATTAGTTAAAAAGTGTAAATCTTCGATATGTTTCAAATCTGATTCATGAATATTCATGAAGTAAAGTTAACTTAAATCTACAGTATTCTTATATTGTTTTTACTCAAAATAGTAAAAAGTAGAAATTACTTAATTATTTGTATTTGCTTTTGTTCAAATTACTTAAATGTATCGAGTTTATTTTTCTACTTATTTTTGTAATGTAATTTTTACATGAATTTATTGAGTTGTTATGTTTAAGTTTGTAGAACTTAAATTTAGCGAGTACGCAGGACAAAAATGTGTTTTTGATTAAATTATAATTGGAAAAAATAAGTAATAATTACTAACTGAAAGAATATTTTTTACAGTGTACAGTTTCGGTCAGACTGAATTTTAGTATCCAAAACCTGCACCATTACATTACAAACTAACAGTTATAACTCCACCTTGATTGAAAGGACCATTACATTATAAACTAATAGTTATAACTTGACAGGAATAACAAATTACAAATCGTGAACCATTACAAATGACTAAGTAAAAAGCATGTTATCATTCAAAAAGAGCCGTTATAACTCAAGAGGGCACTTTCTCAAAACTCATTGGTTTCATCCATTTTCAATTGTGCATGTGATGTTTTGTTGAAATAGTGATTCGATAGAGACATAATCAACAACTATTTAAAAACCCTTTTTTCAATTTTTGAAAAGAGGAAGCATTTAAAAAAAAAATTAACGGCTGGTTCGAAATTCTCTAATAATTGTGGGGCCCCATATTTATCACAAAAGGTTATGTTTATGGATATTTCAACCATTTCTGAACCGATTTTGATCAAATAAGGTTTATTCTGTCATTAAAATATTATGCTCTTTCAAATTTGACATTCAGTTTTTCATTATCTCACAAAAAAATATTTTGTGTAGCGCCTTCTGTACCAAAACTCAACTATCCCTTTAAATTGATGTTCTTTGGCCTAGTTTTTAATGAGCGAAAATGAAAAATGATATTTGCTAACTCATTGCACTGATTTTGTACACAGTTATAACTTTCCAGTAGATAATTTAAAAATCCGAACACTTCAATCATAAATTAATTTTAAAAAAAAGGAAATTTGAAAAAAAACCTGCTCCATGCTCCTATTGGTATAAATAAAATAATAATATACTCGATTTATCATAGCGCCTAATATGATTGATAATCATCTCTAAGCGCTTTGAATGAATACGAATTCAACAAGGTAAAAGAGAACCACTAGACATAATGCTAGAGTTCTGAGTGAGTTTTGTGGATTTGGACAATGTTACAAGGTCCCTTGAAGTATGAGTCACTTAAATCACTAAAGTCAGCCCTCAATCATACTTCCTCATGTTTGAAATACCTTTGAAAGCAAAAGATTTGGCCACTACTCAATACTATTGATATGAACATGCTAAATAAAACGCAGCAAGGCTTTGACTCGTTTTTAATAAATTTAATTTTGAATTAACTTTTCCATTGAACTTTGAGGGAAATTAATTTCCATACAGATCGGAAATGCTTTTACGTTACTCCAAATCTGAGATAATGAACCTTTCATTCATTTACATTACGACAGTTTAGCCCAGGCTACGTGAAGGTAAATGATTGTTTACTCTTGACAGCAACCAAAGAAATTATAACAATGCAATTGATGGTGAAGAATTTGCCGCTTTGACCTACGATATTTTACTTTACTAGAACGACTCGCTTTATTCGTTACTCACTGGCCATTATTTGCATTCTTTTCACTGACATGTAATGCGATGTTTTTATACTTCTCTTATACAATTAGAAGTCACGACAGCGCCATTCACAGCGAACCGCCAAACACTGTTTAAATATTTGCTCTACTATTTTCATTAAATATTTTTTCAAAGGTAAAGGCGCGGGGGACTTATCGAGAACGTATTGTTAAGGTTGTGAAATACATTTGTCATGTTTATAAAGAAACGCAACGAAGATTTGACAGTGGAACGTGTATAAAGACTGTTAGACTGTATAGTGTAGCAGAGTATAGCATGCATAGCGTGCGCCATGTACTGGCTGTTTGATAGAAAGCCCACTAAACCCCCAAACAACAACATATGGCTGCCATAATAATTATATTGCTCTTATAATATACATTTTATACATCTCTAAGTTATCAGCGGTTTAAGTTTTTAAACACACGAACTATAGCATTGTTTATAATAAACCACATTTATATATTTCTTATTTTCTTAAAATTAAATTCCCGAAGCACATAGAGCGACCCACCATACACTCTTAGTCTTATACTGTTATATATCATTTTTAGAAAAATAAGAAGTCTTCAAAGCAAATGCGCGAGGAATGAGATAGGGTAATGTTAAATGGCTTTGGTTACTTTAGAATTAATTAAATGCAAATAAGGTTCGTCACCATCAAAATGATAATAAAAATACAGATAATCCGCATTATTGGTGCGCATGCTTATTTAAATGCTGTCTTCATGTTGTCAAGTTTCCAAGTCATTCTTGATTTAGTTTGATAAGAATTTTGATAAAATAAGTTATGTTTATTTTTAGATTTGTCATCCACATATATTGACTCATTTCGATATGGATCCCTATTGAAACCAGCAGCATGCTAAGTTGCTAACCAGTAAAGGATATCCAAACCATGATGCCAAAATAATAATGAAATTAATGGATGGTGCGTTGATGAATGAAAGTATAAACGAATACATAAATGAATGCATGAATGAATGAATGAATGAATGAATGAATGAATGAATGAATGAATGAATGAATGAAGGAATGAATGAATGAATGAATGAATGAATGAATGAATGAATGAATGAATGAATGAATGAATGAATGAATGAATGAATGAATGAATGAATGAATTTATTAATGAAGTAATGGATGAATGGATGATTAAGTGAATGAATGACTGTATCAATAATTGCTGAATGAATAAACGAATAAATTAATGAAGAATTAATTTATGAATTAATGGGTAAATGAAAGATTAACTGAATAAATAAATGAATCAATATTTGTTAAATGAATGAATGAATACATGAACAAATGAATGAATGGAGTAATGTCTGACCGACTTACTGACTGACTGACTGCCTAAATGAATAAATACATGAATGAATGACTGAAGTAAGGAAAGCATATATTATACATGAATGAATGAATGAATAAGGAATGAATGAATGAATGAATGAATGAATGAATGAATGAATGAATGAATGAATGAATGAATGAATGAATGAATGAATGAATGAATGAATGAATGAATGTATGAATAAACGAATGAAATAATGAATTAATGAATTAATGGATGAATGAATGATTAACTGAATGAACGAATGGGTTGCTGAATGAATGAATTAATGAATGAACGAATAAACGAACAAATGAATGAATGGAGGAATGACTGACAGACCTATTTACTGACTTACTGAATAAATGCATGAGTGAATGAATGAATGAATGAAGTAAGGAAAGCATATATTTTTCATGAATGAATGCTTGAGTGAATGTGAATGAATGAATGAATGTATGAATAAATTCATGAATGAATGACGGAAGGAATGAAGGAAGGAAGGAAGGGATGAAGGAATGAAGGAATTAACAAATGAACAAAGTAATGAAGGAATTAATGAATCGATGAAAGAATGGATAAAATGAATAATTTAATTAATAAAAGAATCGATAAAACGAACGAACGAGCGAACAAGCAAAAAATCGAACGGAAGAACGCACAAAATATTTGCACATAATAGAAACTTTGCTGCCTCATACGAAAGAATAAAAAACATATCTGGTTACATTTTAAGACAGACGGCTTCAATTTTGCGACACTATAAGGAACTGCATATAAACATGGAAGCTGGGACCATGTCAATCACTCCAATTTGGATTAAGGAAGATCTCTAACAGGAATTAACACATTGTTTTTTTTAGAGAGATCCTATTATCCTTATCCACTTCGATTCAAACCACTTCTAACACTAGTTAGCAGAGCCAACTTAAGTTATACTCGTGTCATTATTCAATCGTTATTATTTTATAATTGTTATAGTGAGAATGATCATTTTGATCTTAAAATACGTAAATTGGCATACATGTATTTGATATTCAATCAGGAAGAACTCGAGATCCGCAAACAGTAAATTAACCGAAAGATGTCAAACAAAGCTCATCAGAAAGCACAACTCTCCTCGATCGTTTTAAAGGGACGAAAGGTTGAACAAATACGTGTTTCTTTGATAGGATATGTCTACTGATTGATGTGTGAAAATTCCATGGTAATTTAATGTCATATGACCGAGTTATGAGCGGAAGTGCAAAGCGATAATACCCCTAACTTTGTACACAGTTAAAATTATTCATTGGATAATTAAAAATCGAAAAACTTCTATCGAAATGGAAATTCGGGAATTCGGAAATTCGGAAATTCGGAAATGGAAATTCGGGAAACCAAAACATGTTCCATGCTTCCATGTAATACGAATACAACCATTAGGTATGAGAGAACCACTAATAGAGTAAGTAATATTTGGGGATTTTTGACACCTGAATGTTACTAGATCATTTTAAGATGACATTAAATAACCTCAAATTGTTCACATTATCATATTAAAATAAGTTTTCCGATCGTGACATGTTTACACAAGTGTAAACATGTTATACCGTATGTAGTTTACTAAATTGGCCTGCAAATTTCAACATCGTTTGACGTTCGTAGGAATTTGTTGAGCAAGCTGAATTATGAACAATTCATTTGTGCATTCTTCAAATAATTGTATACTTTACAGTGCCTGTATCTATTTTCATATCAAATCGCGTTATATTCAAATAAACTGCACAAAGTACCTGGAAGCTGGAAAATGTAGTGTGGAAGTAAACATTATAGCAGGTTTCTTTTGTTAATGAAATTCCTCCGTATTAAACATGATTGTGAATCGCCGCTGAACCGATTCATCCGCATCATAATTGGAACAATAGAGAATAAATCGCATTTAAGTTGACTTCAGTGCATTGATAAAAGTATGGAGATGTACGTTGGAGTGTAAAGTTCATTTTCATCATCATTCAGTCACATCATTGCTGTTTTAGCGTATATGATTACCATACCGTAGTGCATTATCGAACAGGAAGCAGAAAAGATATACACACTACTTCCCGAAGCATGTTATTTCGGCTATAGATGAACCTGATATTATTAAAAAACTTATCATTGTCCATATATCTAGTCAATGAATCTTATGCCACTATTATAATTATGACATACTATTATTTTATGTGTAAGTTATTCTCATCAATTGCATGTTTCCAATAAATACAAACGACAACACGGAACATACAATGAAAAAACAACAACAACAGAGGGGCGGGACCAGGCAGGTTTTACATTTCTGAAATGGCCACAATTCACAGAGCTAGGACAGTGTTGCCATATCCCAACATCACTTTTTTTTTGTTTACATTAGTTGTGAAATCAGGGGGTGGGGGAGAGGGATGGGGTTACCGCGACCAATGTCATTGGTTCAGTTGTGCAAGCAGGGGAAGGGAAGGGGTACCATAACTTTCATCACTGGTAGTGTATGTATAGGGGGAAGGGGGTTGGTGACTGACATCACTTGTTCAGTTGTGGAAACATGTTCAGTGCTGTGCAAATGGGGGGGGGGGGGGGGGGGGGGGGGTTACCATGACCAACATCATTGATTAGATCAGTACGTTGTGTAGTATAGAGGAGACCATCTGGCAGCACTGCATGAATGAAACGGGCATGTAACACGGTGATGCGTTTGAGATAAGTTTTTGTTATTTTGGCACAACAATATTTTCTTTTTTTTTGGTAGGGGGGGGGGGGGAGGGGGGCAGCCCCTTGTAGTAATGCCCTTGGTAGTTTCTTCTCCAGTAAGTAAGGAAGTTCTTCCTCGTTCTAAAAAATATGAATTCGACCCACCAATGTATGCATTAAAGGGATCTAGTAACATTGCTCACATCCACAAATGTTACCTCAGAACTCTAGAGGTTCTTTTATTATTTGTTGTATTCGTATTACCATGGCACGGGACAGGTTTCGGTTTGTCAAATTTCCCTTTCATTTAAAATACATTAACGATTGAATTCGAATGTTTAATTACCCACTGGAAAATTATAACTGTGTACAAAGTCAGTGCAATGAGTCTGCGAATATCACTTTGCATTTCCATCATTACTTGGCCAATATCCATTTAACGTGAAATGTTCACATATTACTTAGTGGAAATATCAGATAACAACAATACACATTGTATCAGCCATTCACCACTTTGTGTAAATGCAACATATACTAGATCCCTTTAATGCTTTCTCATTATGAGTCTTTATGAGTCTTTTCTGTACCCACCCACTATATGTTTAATTATGAGACCACAATTTATTGAACGAACCTTACTTTTGACTTGCTGATTCGCTAAAATATGAGAATATTGGACCTTTTAATGTTTAATATCTTATTAATTGACCCCCTTTTAATTGGTATCATTTAAAATATTTTAATCTATTATTTGGTTGTCAAAATAACGTATATTATATATACAGTACATGTATTTAAATTTCGCAAGTATGGTTCGTGTTTATATGAATTGCATTGATTTAGATGCATGTTTAAGCACGTGCAATTCAGCCTTTTTGCTGCCACGCGTGTTCACAATAACAAATTAAAAAAACACGAGTAAATACATGAATGAAATTGTTAATATGCTTTTTTTCTTTCTTTCTTATATAAATCATAGATCCGTGTGATAGTGTTCCGTGCGTTCAACCTGCTACGTGCGAGTCGTTAGGGAGCCGCTTCCTCTGCCAGTGCGTCCCGAAGGGCCGAGGAGACTCGGATGCAGAGTTTGCACACGGACCTCTGTGCGAGATATCCTTTCGTAAGAATAATTTATGATAATCATCTTTTAATCATATTTTTTCATATTCGAGTATCAGTGGCGGATCCAGGGGGGGGGGGGGGGGGGGTTAGGGGTTTAACCCCCCCCCCCTTGGGCTGCCAAGTGAAAATGTATCAGTGAAACAAAAATCACTTACGGGGGTTCAAAATAGCAAAGCAAAAATCGCCTAGAGGGGGGACACCCCCCTCTCGGACTCTCCCCCCACTCGCCGCTACGCGGCTCGTGGACGATTGGGTTAAACCCCCCCCCCCCCCTTAGCAAAAAGCTAGATCCGCCACTATTACTTACAAACGAAATCGAACTAGGTAGAAATTTGAAAATTACAAGTGAAAGCGAATTTCGTAAGAATTGAAAATAAATCTCTCATTGTCATACTTTATTTATTTCATTTTGTTTTTGTTTGACATGAAATATAATTTTGTCGTACTTGTTTAGTTGTAATTTTCTATTTTGTATTTGCGTCTTTTCTGTTATCATTCATCAGAATCAACATGCGGGGAACCTTTCCAAGCCACTAACGGTGAAATACTGAGCGGATCTTACCCGGCGAACTATGGGAACGACCTGTCTTGCCTTTACCTCGTACGAGTCCTCGGTGCCTTCCGAATCACTTTCACTATAAACGACGTGGCTATAGATCAGGTATGGCGATTCCGACCCAGATTCAAATTATGTTTGCTTTCTATTTGATTTGATTTATTATTTTGATGTTTTACGTTACCGCAGTATACAAATCATCTGTAAAAAGAATGTTAGAAACAAATGTAAAAGAAGTCAAATCAATTCGACTTTCAAACAGATTAGTTTTATTCGTATATTCATTGAACTTCAACGACTAACATTTAATGAAGATGGAAGAATTATTGTGCCTTAAATATTACCGATCATATTGGGATTGTCGTGGTATATGAGTTCGGGCCTTTGTCCTTCGATGCGAAGGTCGTGGGTTCGTTTCCCGACCGCGGCACGAGTGTCCTTCAGCAAGGCACTTAATCCACTGCTGCTCTCAACCCAGTTGTAATGGGTACTTGGCTTGAATGTATTCCTTAAAATGATTGAAAGCCCCATCATGGCAGCTCCGTTAAATAAATTCCAAAGCTATAATGCTCCGAGCGATTTGGGAGAATATTAAATATTACAATTTACTATAGGTTTTCCCGCTCAATTTTGCACTTTTTTCAATCGAATTCATTTAGGGTCATTCGAATTCGCGCGTTGCCGCGTAATTGTTGGTATCGGTCTTCCAAATTCCGAATAAGTGCATGCGAATTCATGCATACGCACACGCTTTCGTGAATAGGCACAGAAGTTCATTTATGGGCATTCGAATTCGCGAATGTGCAGCCAACTGTCAACTGCCCTTTCGCGAATTCGAATGACCATTGATGAAAAGGTATGCACTTTGTGCAAATTCACTTGCTCCTACGTGATTTTGAACGACTATTTACGAATTCGAATGCTGCTTTGGTACGGCGATCGCAAATCGCGCGAATTCGTTTGCTCCTATTATCAATTCGATTGACACAATCGCGAAATTGAGCGGGAAAACCTATATTAAATTATTAATTGTTGTATTAATACACTAACGGCCTTCCATAATTAGAGCTCGACATCGGGTGATATCCTGCTGCTCGGCGAAGGCCCTACGAACACGTACGTCTCGAGCGACCCGGGCAACTACACGGCGATCATCAACACCAATGTTGGGCAGTCGTTCACCGTCCAGTCGGACCAAGCATGGTTATACTTCACGACTGACAGAAGTGTGGGGGATCGGGGGTTTAATATTACCTACTCTGCAGGTAAGCTCGATTAATAAAATCATCTTTCTCATTTGTTATATATAATCAATATTTTGTTATCAATTATTTTAATTGTGAATATTGTAAATATTGAAATGATTATGGATACTTTGCAATTAAATTAAATGTATTCGTTCAATCAAATTAATCAATTAATTAGTGAATTCTTCCAAATCATTTATGTATTCATTCATTCATTTATTAATTGATCCTTTCATTATTCATGTATTAATTGATGAATTTATTTATGCATTCTTTCATTGTAGTTTATTATTATGAGTGAATTAATACAATCATTTAAATTGAATGAGAGATTGATTTATATATTATTGATTAATCAACTTACTGATTCATTCATTCATTCACTTTCAAATCCCTTCCTCAATTTTGTTCTTCTCATTTATATATTTATCACCGGTCTCAATGTCATTTGAAAAGAAATGCGCATAGTATAATTATTTGAATATCATTATATTAGTAAACCAGTCTATTGGTATGACATCAATCATAAAGAAGCATTGGCCGCTGCTTCTCCCCCACTCTTTTTAAATGTTACAATTTACACATTTTTGTATCTGTATTGTGCTAAATCAGTCTTGTCATTTTTGAATGCATGTTTTAATTCAAATGTGTGGAAATTAACGAAATGAAATGTAATTACATGAATTTACATTGTAAACTTGTGATCACAATAGAAATATTTACCTCGATCCGAAATGTTCGGCCGTCATCTAATTCAGCCGATCGTCAGCGTGACATATTTGTATTGTGATCAACAGTTTTAAATGTGAATTCTCATGAAATACCAAATGCAGATGAACTTCTAATTAATTTTTGCTTTTATGTAGACACGGATGAGTGTAATCTGATGCCCTGCCAAAATGGCGCCACATGCACCGACCAGGACTACGACTACTCGTGTGCGTGCATGCCCGGATGGGGAGACAAGAATTGTGATGGTAGGCAGACCCGTAGCCAGGATTTTGCGAGGGGGGGGGGGGGGGGGGGGGTGGTACGTAATTTCTAAAACGGGAGCAAGACCAAACGTTACCAAGACCTACACCACTGGTTGAGTCGTGTAAGCAGGGACAGGGGGGGGGGGGGGGGGGGGGGGTTAAGGGGTGTCTGTCGCCAACAATTTTCGAGGCCGAGGCCAAGACCACTGGTTAAGTTGTGTAAGCAGGGGGGGGGGGGGGGGGTGCGTTCGGTCTTCCCTGGTCTTACGGGCCTGGTAGATAAACTCGATCTTTACATCTTCGAAATATTAATCAGTACAACAATTATGATAGATACAGTTTATGTTGTTGAACATTTGAAAATAAATAAATCAAATGCAATCAAATTTCATCAAATTAACACAAACATAATAAGAAGCTAAGCACTTTTTTTGTATTTGTCGAGAGCTGTGTTGCACAGTGATAACGATACGACTTCACTTTCGTCACCTTGCCCGAATTTATTATACCGTGTACAGAATTGAGACGGATAGTAGCCCTAACCCTTTGTTGGAAAGTAACTTCAGTTATTTTGAGACGGATAGTAGCCCTAACCCTTTGTTGGAAAGTAACTTCAGTTATTTTAGAGGAGATCTAGAAAAAAAGGTTGTCATTATTGAAGAACTGACAAGGGTTGATATACGTAGTGTATACTTCCGTGAGATATGGCCATGTGATTTATTTTATACTTATATTAGGAAGGGATAACCAACCAGACATACGGTACGAGAATCACTAGAGTTTCAATTGAAATTGGACGATTCAAGCAAAGTTTTTCTTTAAAAATGTTATTACGAAATATTATTTTTCAGAACATAATACCGATAATGTTCATGATCAACCAAACTTCGCAATAATCTTGACTGCTTCAGACTGCTTGCCAGTATGATATGACAACGAGCGGACCAGTACACCAATATACATTATCCCTTTCCAAACAATAGATACATTTTGCAGTTACTATTCTGTACTTATTTTGAAATTATTTGTCTACCCTATATATGTTAGCATACTCTGGGTGTTCATCGAACCCCTGTTTGCCGGGTGGACGCTGTATACAAGCTGCCGACTCTTACAGATGCGAGTGCGACGTTGGATTAACCGGGGTACACTGCGAAATAGGTACGTTTTTCTAAAAATAGCAATATGCAGTTGCAACAACATCAAAAGCACAATCCAGCACCACTATACCACCACCACCACCAAGCACAACAACAACACAGCCACCAACGACACCACCACCACCACAAACAACAACAACATCACAAATCACGAAAACCAATAACATAAATGATAAAGACATAAACCACATCAACGCAACGACTACCGCCACCGCCACTATACCAATCAAAATTATCCCCAGCATCAACATTAAATGAGTTAAATAATGATAGCGATTTAGTAACGATTAGTTTCGTAAATCATCATATCATTGTTGGAAATAAATTGCCATTTGAAGACAATTATTTTTTTCCCTCAAGCTATAATGTGAAATAATACTGTGGTTTTCGAAGTACTCGTCTCAGTGTTGATTGATCTGAGGGTAATACAATCATAATGTCTTTATATGATCATGTTTAGATTGGACAATGACTATAAAAGCATAATTAGCATAATTATTATCATGACTTAGTTCGATTACTGGCAGGGGGAAACAATAGCATAGAACCTGACTTAAATTACACCATTTGTGTAAAAAGGAGTACTAAAAAATCGGAACTTATTATTTTAGGCATCTTGTAATAAATCATGTTCTGTCCCCTTTTCCCCAGATATCGATGAGTGCGAGAGCCTTCCCTGCCACAATGGAGGCACCTGTAGACAGATAACGAACGGCTATCGGTGTATCTGTGCGAGCGGTTTTACAGCGCCAACTTGTAACGAAAGTAAGACACAAATACAGTTGTTAGGACGTATACAAAGGAGAACGCAAGAGAGGGTAGGGGGAGAGGGGAAGGGGGGGGGGGGGGGGGTAGGGGCTCCATCGCCCCAAATTTTCGAGGCCGATGCCGATGCCGAGACCACTGGTTAAGTTGTGTACTAAAGGGGAGGGGGATCCCAGACCGATATGAAGTGGACTCGAGATCGTTAATAAGTGGACCCGAGAACAGTAAAAAGTGGACCCGAAACCGACAACAATTGAATAAGGGGGGGGGGGGGGGGTGCGTACACACCCAACGCACCTCCCTGGCTACGGGCCTGGGAATACAGAGCAAATTGCGCATGTATTGTTTAGCATGTATAGAGTAAGAATTTGGAGCACCAATCAATATGAATATCTGACAAATTTACAGTATATTTGTTGTTATGAATCACTGTACAATCCTACTGAGATGAAGCTAGAGTGTGGTCCTTCAGTATATGACGCTTCATCCATATATGCTGCTCTAAACCAAGGTGCAGTTTATACACACTTGGTAGAGGTTGCTCAGTTAAAGATAATGCAATATTACTCCTTGTTCATATTACCCTTTTTGTCCAACAAATATAAAGAAATAACCAACTGGTGGTCTTCTCAAGAACAAACGTTTTTTTAGGATAAACGTGTGTGCATGGAATAATGCCAGAACGCCACAGTAGTAGACGCCGCATATGGGTTAAGTGACACTACTGGCACCAGGTGTAAACAAAGTTAAACAAAATGCAACATTAATCTCGAGCATGTTGCAAAGCTTTAGAACACTCACACGATGTAGCAAACGGGAACAAATTAGTGACTTATCGCACCTCATCAAATTTGATAATGATTTAATATTTAAAAAGAAAGAGTCACTTACAAAACTCTGCTTCGTTCAGGTTCCTGATAATGTACTTATGTTGCAAAATTTATCATTGACTGGTTCCGTAAAATACGTGTTTTTTTTGCTGTTATTTTTGTATCTTTTTATTCTATTCTAGACTTGATATCATCGTATTTTATGTTTCATTTTAAAATTAATAAAAATAAACTGCAATTAAATAAGACCAAACTAAATGAAACCGATTATTTTTTTGTTGATGTTTGAGAGAGGAATCGCGAATTAGCAAATATCAATCGTCTCGTTTTAACTGACCATGCTTACTGACTGTTGTCTTCTTTCTAGATATCGATGAGTGTGGTAGCAGTCCGTGTCAGAATGGAGGGACCTGCACAGACGGTGTTAATGGATACACCTGTCGGTGCAACGATGGATACACCGGCGCTAGATGCGGAACAGGTTTAATAAACATATTTTATTTCTTTATTATATACAAAAAACCGTCATTCAACTAAATCAACAAAGAAATGTGTATTGCCTAAAAGTTCAATATTAGTGTAGTGATTAAACATTTTAAAATTGAGTGAGTTGCACAGCGAGTGTACAAGTATATTTTAACAAATAGTTTTTACAATGCAGTTATATTGCTTTATTTAGTGTCCCAGAACACACACCCAAAATTATTTTATTGCAGTTCTCCTTATTTTCCATCGATTCTATATTTGTTATTAATACTTACTTAATATCTAAACATATCGTACTGTTTTTTTACTGTGAAAATTAATTTATAGAAAATATACTACAAATTAAACGAGATCAATTGCGTTTCTGTGATTTAATATTGAAAGAGGGGTCGCAAATTACCCATTTCAAATGAAATGTTCATCACACCATTATAACTGACCATGCTGACTACGTGCTGTCATATTTCTAGAAATCGATGAGTGTGCCAGTGATCCATGTCAGAATGGAGGGCGTTGCTCCGACGGTGTTAATGTCTACACGTGTCAGTGCGCTAATGGGTACACCGGTGATAGCTGCGAAACAGGTTTAAAATGATTTCTAAAGTCCTTTACCTAAATCGACAAAGATATTTTCATTGCTTAAGAGTTCAACATTAGTGAATTGGTTAAACATTTCAGAATGTATTAAATCGCACAAGTGTTTATGCTTACTTGTGAGGCAAATATTATTTATCATGCAGAAGTATCTTTTCTTTAATGTCACAGAGCAAAATAAGAATGTTTTGATGTAACCGAGAAGATCTGACAGTAACATTACATGAACAATATTTTCTTCTTCCTTTCTAGATATCAATGAGTGTAGTAGTGATCCATGTCAAAACGGAGGGACCTGCACAGACGGTGTTAATGGATACACGTGTCAATGCGCTGATGGGTACACCGGTATCACATGTGACTCAAGTACGTTAACGACTATCGCATCTTATTCAGATTTGAATTGATTGTCATGTAATCTTGTATTATTTATTATTATTTTGAGTTATATTGTATAGGGCTGTTATTAAAATGGCTACCTCGTTTCTTTTGTTTTATATATTATCACTAGATATCGATGAGTGTGGTAGCGACCCGTGTCAGAACGGAGGGAACTGCACAGACGGTGTTAATGCCTACACGTGTCAATGCGCTGATGGGTACACCGGTGTCGACTGTGAATCAAGTACTTTTAACAAATGAACTATAACTAATGTGTTGGTTCTTCTAAAAAAATTAGCACATAAACCTCCAACGTCTCCGCCAAATAAATGTTGAACCATTTCAACATAATTTTGACCGTGAATAGCATTGCACATACCTTCGTGCATCCAAATCGATGAACATATTCGAACAAATAAGTGTGACACATGTTTTATATAGTAAAATTAAATTAAAATTAACTTTCATTGCTTGACTTACTCCCATCAGCCCATCTCAGTTTTTCATAAGAAAGTTGAGCTAAATTTGATCACCTGTCAGCAGCTGGATCTTGAGTTGGATCTTGTTCAAGATGTGCTTTTCAGTGGCATAGTTTTTTTTTTTTTCATTGTGCAGGGGGCAGCAGGGGGCCTTGGATTTTCATGCGGGGGCACAGATTATTACCTGACAAGCGAAAAAAAGAAAAGAAAAAGAGGCCGTCACCCGTTTCTATATGGCCAAATATAATATTTTGTACCTCGTAAATGATTAAATTTGGACGGAAATGATAGTTTGTCAATGAGCTTTACATGATATTGGCCTAATATGATTATATTTACCTTTAAAGTTACACGTTTTAGGGCCGATATCTATTGTCTATTTTTTCTTGGAAGTATATATTTTCATGACAAACGATTTCGAGGGATTTTATTGCACGTTGATTTAGTTTGCTATATAAACGAGTTTAGTGTCAAGAGATATACCTACATGTTTATATCAATTCACAGATATCGACGAATGCGACAGCTTCCCATGTCAAAATGGCGGACTATGCACTGACGGAGTCAACATGTTTTCATGCGAGTGTATTCCTGGGTACACTGGTAGCACGTGTAATGAAGGTAAATCCACAGTCACAACTAAATGCACATCTCAACCAGAATAGTACGACAATATTATACAGAAGAGGACTGTACTGAAGTTGGAAGAAGAAGAAGAAGAAGAAGAAGAAGAAGAAGAAGAAGAAGAAGCAACAAATAATAAATATTTCAAACCTATTCGGAAACTGACCAGAATATAAAATATAAATACAGAAAAAGCAAAGAACACAGGTTTTCTCCGGGATTGAACCCGAGACCTCCGGATTGCTAGATCGGTGCTCTACCAGCTGAGGTATATAAAGCCCTGTTGCTGTGTTTGAGCCATAAACCACTCAACCCTTTAAATGCTCGGGTGTTCATAAGCTATGTAAACGTGACACAAACTCGAAAAATTAGAAACCAACTTATTAGGGATATGTCCGAAGTGATGTAGCTCTTTATTTAAATGATTTCAAACATATAGTGAAACTAACCGGAAATATGTAATATAAATGAAAACCGAACAGGCACTGAGCTGATTCGACCCAATCCGACTGTTTTTTTTGTCGGATCGGGCCAGACTCTGACCGGGCCGGACTCTAGCCGGTCTGGAAACCGACCGGATCTTTACTTACCCCTTTCATCCACTAACGTTTAAACTGGAAACTAAATAATCAGACAGGGATTTTTCTTATTCAAATGCAAACCAATTTTTTCTTTATTCTCTGACAATAAGTTCCAAAGTTAGCAAATTTTCATTAAAACTCAGTGGTGATTATGCAGTATAAAGGATAAGCATTAAAAAGCAGGGGTGAAAAACAAAAACGAAGAAGAAGAAGAAGAAAACAAATTGAAAAAGAAGAAGAAAAAACAAGTAAGACATAGCCCCCACCTTGTTCGACTATAAGTTTATAGCTTTAGTTAACCCCATGCTTTCGTTCTACTTATTTGTGTGTAGATATCAATGAGTGTGCCAGTGATCCGTGTCAGAATAGAGGTACCTGTGTAAACGGTCTGAATGCATACACGTGTTACTGTGTTGCAGGATACACCGGTGCAAGCTGTGAAACAGGTACGTTATGTAACCGGGGGGGGGGGGGGGGGGTCACTCGCATACCCACCCGTGTCCATCAACCTCTAAAAATGGACCCTAAATTGGCGTAATGCTTTGCAAACCTACCCATTATTAAACCACCCACTTTTTAAAGGAAAACGTCGATGACGCCGTATAGCTCAAAATGATACCCTTTTGACGATTCTTTGGACGCGGACCGTGCGTAGCCAGTCATATTGGAAGTGATCCCCCCACCCCCAGGTTTATGTGAAGGTTCACAACCTTTGCGTTAGATTGGACTGTCACTTGAATTAATTAATTCAGTTAGAATCAAAACTAAAGCACAACACCTTTGTTTTTGTCAATTTTCAGAAATAAATGAGTGTGCTAGTGCTCCATGTCAGAACGGGGGGAACTGCACAGATGACGTCAATGCCTACACGTGTCAGTGCGCTGCTGGGTACACAGGTGCTTTATGTGACTCGGGTATGTTATATAACATCGCATCTTTTATCAATCTACGTAAGCCCTGAAACATCTATGTATTAGTCAAATAATTGACAAATGACAAAATTGGATTGTCATTTTGCAATAGAAACTTGATAAGTAAACAAAGCACATATTGTATAGTTCTGATATGATTTTGAAAAATATTACCAACTTTATAAATCAATTGCCAATACTATTAAAAAGGTTATGTTGTTGATTAGAATTGCCACTTTTTTGTTTGATATATATCATTAGATATCGATCAGTGTGGTTAAGGAAAATCGATGGTTTTGATCATGATTGTGCGGCTTTGATTTGATAGTCATGTTGAGTTAGGTTGGTACCGTAATCAAGCTACCTTCGTTCACTCGTCTTTAATTTTTATCTTTAGACATCGATGAGTGTGGTAGTGATCCGTGTCAGAATGGAGGGACCTGCACAGACGCTGTTAATGGATACACATGTCAGTGTGCTGATGGATACATCGATAGTGATTGTGAAACAGGTACGTCACTCATCTTTTCGTTACAGAGACAGCAATGTTTGACTAAATAGTGAAAATAATTGCTTATTTAGTTGTCATTTGAGTTAGAATGTGCTGTGTAGGGCTTTCGACGTAACACATGACACAGGTATATTAGTAACATAACCTTTATGGATTCCCATTTTAACAATAGAAATTGTGAATTAGAATCTTGAAAAGTAGATTAAAGTAAAAAGTTAAGCTTTGAAAATATTATTATCAATCAGAACAGTCACTATATAAATTGAAACACGATTACTTCTCAAAAAGTATTGGTTTTTGTTCAAATTGACACTTTTTTCTTCTTGTTTTATATATCATTAGATATCGATGAGTGTGTTAGCAATCCGTGTCAGAACGACGGGAACTGTACAGACGGTGTTAATGGATACACGTGTCGGTGTGATAATGGTTACACCGGTGTAAATTGTACAACAGGTACGTCACTCATGTTGCTACCAAATGTTGGTTCAATTTGGGAAACCAATAGCTGATAGTGTTAAAAGTTTATAGACATTGAAGTGCGGGAAACAAAGGTTTACGAGGTGGGGAGGAGAGCTTTGAAAAGTGGCAATATTCGGGTAAAGGCTGGATAGTTCAAATCTAGGCAAAACTGTTAACTGTGCATCGTATTTGTTTTGTTTAACTTTAAATTCACAGACATCAACGAATGCTTTAGCTTCCCTTGTCAAAATGGCGGTGTATGCAGGGATGGCGTCAACATGTTTTCATGCGAGTGTATTCCTGGGTTCACTGGTACTACTTGTACAGAAGGTAATGCGCCGTACACAATAATGTATAGTGTTGCTGTTGTCGTTGATGTCATTGATGTAGTTATTGTCGCACCCATTTATTATCAACCGCTACACTGGATTCGATTATTATCGTACCTGATAGCCTGTAAGTAATAATTGGAATGCGCATTGAAATGGTATATCTGAATCTTACAATTACAGGCCAGTAACGTAGCCAGGATTTTTCAAGGGGAAGGGGGGGGGGGGGGGGGGGCGTAATGTGCAAAACGGGACCGAGACCGATCATGGCCGAGACCGAGACCACTTTTTGAGTCGTATAAGCGGGGGGGGGGGGGGGGGGGGGGGGGGGTTGTCACCAAGACCAATCGTTGCCTGAGACCCTGATTGGTTTAGACGGCCGACACCAATAAAGGTGGACCTTGCTGAATTTGGCTACGGGCCTGCAATTATGTGCTACTTTGATCGAAAACACGGCTGCTGTTTGTTTGTAATGAGATATTGACATACACGTATGCGTCCTGTAATAATTATTCATGAGACAACTACATTCAGACGTGTGTTATGTGTTATTACCCTGAGACCTTGAGGAATTACAGATCGAAATATTCATTATTTACGCTCCGAACAACAAGAATATGTCAAGCTTTTATGAGTTGTATAAGATATATAAGGAAGCGACATATCTGGGGTTTTAAACTTCCATTTTCTACTTTTTTGCAGATATAAGGGAGTGTGCCAGCGATCCTTGTCAAAATGGAGGTACCTGTGTAGACGGTATGAATGCCTACACGTGTTACTGTGCTGATGGATACACCGGTGTAAGCTGTGAAACAGGTACGTTGTACGATCAAACCTTTCGTGTTTGATTCGAATGTTTATTCAATTGATGAATTCAGGAAGGATATTAGATATACCACTTTTCTTTTCATTTATATCCAGATATCAATGAGTGTGCTAGCGTTCCGTGCCTTAACGATGGAAACTGCACAGACGGTGTTAATGGCTACACGTGTCAATGTCTTGATGGGTTCACCGGGATTTTCTGTGAGACAGGTGAGTCTATGTTACCATTAAAAAATCGCATCTTTTACTGTTTAGGTGGGTTGCATTTACATGTATCAGCCGGTCACAAAGTTGGGCGCTATGCAGACCCCGGATGCAGACACATTGGCAGATTCAAACGGTGTAACACTTAAAGGGGTAGTTTAGTTTTGGTAGAGAGTGCGCTGCACATCACAAATTTTTTGTGAGGTAATGAAAAACTGAGTGTCGAATTTGAGAGAACATGCAATTTTGATGGCAGAATAAACTTTATTTGGTCAAAATCGACCCAGAAACGGCTGAAATATCAATAAATATATCTGATCTTATAATTATTTAGGGCCCAATTTTCAAAAGCGTTTTTTAAATAGTTGTTGATGATCTCTCTATTTAATCATTATTTCAATAAAACATCACATGCATACCGTAATTTTGTATGAAAAATGGTTGAAACCAATGCCTTTTTAGAAAGCGCCCTCTTGTGTTTTAATGGCTCTTTTTGAACGATAACGGGCTTTTTACTTAGTCGTTTGTAATTTTGTATACCTTTCGAGCATGGTGGAGTTATAACTATTAGTTTATAATATTACTGTCCAGGTTTGGTTACTAAAGTTCAGCCTTACCAAAACTGTACTACCCCTTTAAGTTAAGTTATTTTTTATCCGCTCAAAACTCAAAAGTTGAACTCATTGCCTATTGTAGCTCCGAGCAAGGATTTTAGCATCATGTTAATAGTTTTTAGTTAAATTTAGTGTTATAGTTATTCGATCCAGTTGGTACGCCCCATCTTGTTTACTCATTTCACCCTGTAGCACAACTTGCCAGCCGAATGGTTCCGCCGTTTATAGTATATCCCCTAATGTAGTACAAATAAATGTTGTGAATTTTTTTGCTATAATCTTGGAAAGCGTTTTTAATTTGGTCTACATACATTACTGATGAGAAAAAGTGATGTTTCCATTTTATATTTTTGGTCCCAGGGTGCATTTTGGCGGTTTTAAAGATAATTAGCTAATTTGCATATTTGTGAAATAAGGTCAGGGGTCATTTTTTATCTAGGAATAGTACAATATTGATAAAAACTGGTATTCTATGGTATTTTGGGGCAAGGATTCCATTTCCGGTGCTCGTTTGTAAGTGCTGTATGGGAAACGCTCTGAAATCCAAGATGGCTTCCCCTAATTTGCATATTTATGAATATTATTGATTTTCAGTGGCTACAGCCCCTAATAAGCAATAATTCTGGATTATTATATGTCAGTTATGTTCTAAGTATGTATTTAAGATATCAAAGATGAGTTGCCATCGTGGCAACCTCTAGCAATGCATATTATTTGCATAATTATGTATTTTACCTAATTTGCATATTCCCCCAAATCGAGTATATTGGGAACCCGGAAAGTAAAAAAGATAAGTAATACCAATTTTCCAAGGTTTTGGGGGGCAGCAGATCCATTTTTGATACTTATTTACCTGTATCACCATGGCATCCATCTCAAATCCAAGATGGCTGCTCCCTAAATTACGCATGTTATGATACACGTCTATATTATTTCGGTTATATTAGATTGATATTATAATGTTTTGACTTTTAATTATTGGAATGAGCAACTAGAATACTTGAATCACAATGTAGTTGTTTGCTTTCAGTAAACAAATCATATTTTGATAAATTAAATGCCATTAAAGTAACAAATAGCAATATTTACTTTAAAATGACAAAGGCGGCCATCTTGGATTTATGTTGGTTGCCGAGGTGATACAGGTAAATAAGTATCATAAATGGATTTGTTGCCCCCTAAAACCTTGGAAAAGTGGTATTGTCTTTTTTACTTGCCGGGTTCCCAATATACTCGATTTGGGGGAATATGCAAATTAGGTAAAATACATAATTATGCAAATAATATGCATTACTAGAGGTTGCCACGATGGCAACTCATCTTTGATATCTTAAATACATACTTAGAACATAACTGACAAATAATAATCCGGAATTATTGCTTATTAGGGGCTGTAGCGACTGAAAATCAATAATATTCATAAATATGCAAATTAGGGGCAGCCATCTTGGATTTCAGAGTGTTTCCCATACAGCACTTACAAACGAGCACCGGAAATGGAATCCTTGCCCCAAAATACCATAAAATACTAGTTTTTATCAATATTGTACTATTCCTAGATAGAAAATGACCCCTGACCTTATTTCAAAAAAATGCAAATTAGCTCATTATCTTTAAAATCGCCAAAATGCACCCTGGGACCAAAAATAAAAAATGGAAACATCACTTTTTATCATCAGTAATGTATTTAGACCAAATTAAAAAGTGTTTCCAAGATTATAGCAAAAAAAATTGCTGCTTTACATAACCTGATAGACTATTACCCGCATAGAAATGTTAAAAATCTCTTTTTCGCGGAGCCATCACGGAGCCATCATCGCCGGGAAGATGCTTGTGAAAACGAATTTATGTTTCAAAACAGTGCCGGAACCGACACTTTCTTATTGTCTATGAAATTATTCCCTTTTGTTTGTCTACAGATATTAACGAATGTGCCAGTTATCCTTGTCAATTCGGTGGGATATGCGTCGACGGAGCGAACATGTATGTATGCGTGTGTCTCACGGGCTTCATCGGTAGCACGTGCGATGAAGGTATTATTATTGTTTGCTTGTTTTTATTTCCGTATTAAAATAAATCAACATCAAAACAATACAGAATGATTCAAATACACACATAATAAAATAATACAAGTCATACATGAATTCAAAAGAAAAAAAGGAGTATAAGTGATAAAATAATGAAAATGATGGTTGGATAACCCATATTCAGCTACAGTAAAGCATTAGGCCCTTCAGATGCTCTTCCATGTGAATATTGTCATCCAATCAGTATGTTAAATTAATAAGGTTTTCTTGGAAGTGATACTGAGTGATATTGAAAATATTATGTACCAAAATCATTTAAAGTTTCTTCAAAACGATATGTGATATTTTCATAGACTGAAAAGGAACAATATTTATCTAATGAAAGAAAAGTGAAAGTCGATGCGAGATGTCATCACCTAGACCATTTACTGTGACATCAGTCGATAAGCGTTCCGGTACGCTTTTCAATTACATCATTAATACCTCCCTAATTGGGGAGACAATTACATAATTAAAACCCATTTCATTCGTCTGTTACCAATAAGACAAACAACAAGGTACAAGAGAAGTGCGAAAGCTCGAACTAGTTTTGGTTGAATTTTACACAGTTCATAAATCATTTAATTAATTCATTTATGTAATACTTTCTTTGAGAAGAAAAAATGCTGGGCTCTTTCACTAACCTGTGAATGAAATGAATGTTTATTTTACCCAAATCCTAAAATATTGCGTATAAAGTAACCTTCTGAAACCCGCTTTAAATAGTGTCGGTGAAAATACTTTACCATATATTTACAAACAGCGGTACATTAATCGTACATTTTGCTTTCTATTTGACTTTCCTTAATTCGATCTAAAAATTAGAATTCTTTGTAGAATATATCGTTATTTAAGTGTATACAAATGTCCCTAATCTTGAATAAATTCCAAACAGATTTGGATGAATGTGTCGGCACTCCCTGTCAGAATGGAGGAACATGTGCGAGTGGTATAGGAGCCTACACGTGTCGCTGCGTCGATGGATACACCGGTGTTAACTGTGAAACAAGTATGTCAAGCCGTGGCGTTTCATATTGATTGTTTAAAGGATATGATTAGTATTCAAATAAGTACTATTTATTAACTCTATTAATGTTTGAAATTGTATTTATAAATCATGGGCGTAAATCTGTCATTGATACCCATTCAACAGGGGGGATGATCTATTCATTCATCCCCCCTGATGAATAGGTATTACGTAAGTATTTAACCCCATGTTAAAAACAAAATAACTGTAGGGTGGGGCACGTCCCCGTCTGTATGCCAATCACGTTTACAAATGAAGAAACACATATTTTCCCAATGATTGGTCTTTTTCGTTTTTTAGGAATAAGAAGAAAATAATCATGTTTGTCACCATAGAAATTCACTTACACATTATGATTATCCATTTTAATTTATAGTCAATTTAATTTCAATTTTATTTTCATTGGTTGTCAGATATCGATGAATGTGCTAGTGATCCGTGTCAGAATGGAGGGAACTGCACAGACGGTGTTAGTTCGTACACGTGTCAGTGCATGGAGGGGTACACCGGTGTCATGTGTGGAACAGGTACGAATGTTGGCCAAATAGAAAGTGATAATCAACAATTATGATTATTCGAGATTGTATTTCATAGATACAAATTACAAATTACTAGATATCATAAGTTAAGACTTATCATGAACATTTTATCTCATATATTAACAAAAAAATGATTGGCTTTATTTACAATAATTGCTGAGGAATCTTTTGATGTATTGAATATGTTAATATATTTATATAGTACTGAATTTTCATTTTGATTATACCGTATGTCAATTTGTTTTCCTTTTGGCTGCTAAAATATGTAATTTTTGGAGTTACCATAAAGTGTACAATGAAGACTTATATTGTTTGTCGATCTGAATATGCAACCGCTAATACACTGTCATGGTTCAAAACTAGTATATATCAATGATTTATTTTAAGAAAATTGATCAAAAGTTCTACTTCGTTGAATTGTGATTTTGTTTCTTTATGCGATTCTCCACACTCACTACTATACACATTTTGGTGCTCGGAGGCTAAATAAATGGTACAATTTAATACAATGTTAGCGAAATTTCAAATGTCTTTGCTTCTCAGATGTGGACGAGTGTATAAGTGATCCGTGTCAGAACGGAGGGAATTGCACAGACGGTGTTAATGGATACACGTGCCAGTGTGATGATGGGTACACCGGTGTTGTATGTGAAACAGGTACGTTATATTATAGTATTTATGAAAAATATTTAAACCGATATGCATTTGTGTTAAGTATGTCCCAGTGTTATCGTACATGAATATGCATTTCCTTTAGGTCAACGTGATCATCCATGTTTCAAAACCTTAGGACTTGTGTTTTCTGTAATCCAGAAAACATCCGAAACATATATCTGTTTTGTCATTGTTTACCTTGCATGTTATTGTGAATGCAGCATGATCAATTATGAAAAATAAAAATTAAATGATTTCAACAAATTAAATTGAACTAAAATAAATGATTTCAGAAAGAACACTACAACTGCTAATTTCTTCTTGTTTGATTTTCAGAAATAAATGAGTGTGCTAATGATCCATGTCAGAACGGAGGGAACTGCACAGACGGTGTTAATGCCTACACGTGTCAGTGCGCTGAAGGGTACACCGGTAATAGCTGTGAAACAGGTACGTTATACGGAAACGTAAATTTAGCGCCTTTATCATGTTTATTGTGAAAATAATTTATGAATTAAAAAATATAACTAATGAACCACAATTTCGTTTATTGTATTATTTCTTCAGATATCGACGAGTGTGCCAGTGATCCATGTCAGAACGGAGGGAGTTGCACAGACGGTGTTAACGTCTACACATGTCAGTGCGCTGATGGGTACACCGGTGTGAATTGTGAAACGGGTATGTTATACTTATTACAAATACATTTAATATTGTCAGATTTTAAAATAAATAAATAATTTTATTATTATATTAAAAATACTACTTTATTGAAGTTTTATTTTTCAGATATCAATGATGTGGTTGTACTCTCTGTTAGTACGGAGATTTGAACGTTACTTAAAATCAACTAATTCAGAAAGAAAAAAAGAACATAGTATATTACCATCTTTGTGTTTGTCATTTGTTTCAGATAACGATGAGTGTGCTAGTGCCCCGTGTCAGAACGGAGGGAACTGCACAGACGGTGTTAATGGATACACGTGTCAATGCGCTGATGGGTACACCGGTGTCATCTGTGAAACAGGTATGGTATATATTTTAATGTAAATGTCGTGGTTCGTTAGATGAGGCCAAAAAGACACGCAGGAGACAGTTTGTTAGTTGCCATCTGGTTATTGATTTATTCGGCCACAGTATCTCTCAAATGTAGATTCTCGCAGATCGAGACAAAAACCCTGCAATTGGCAGAATAAAAACAAAACATGTCATAGAATTTCAATCAAATATAAATGTACAAAAACATGATTATAATCTTGATGAAAATGAAACAGTAATTACTAAACAGAAATGTAATCCTCTTGATTAAATATATAAAGCAATTACTAATTAGTCTCAGAATCAAATCCATTTTCATCTTGATTCTCTTTTATAATCAATTAAATCAAATGTTATAATCATTTACTTGAATGACATAATCAAATCTAGACATGAAATCAACTGTGTCATGATCTCAAACATTAATATAAATCTGGCAATTAATGCATCATACTTTATCAAGCAAACAAGAAATACATCCATCTGTAAGTATTTATAATAAACCTCTATAAGGCTGATAAACAAGTACCTAAATGTCTCTTAAAATCAGAACATGATCATATATAGATTATTTCAAGGCAAACATAACTCATCTTGCAATAGTTCAACACAATATCTCACACATGATCATATTCATGCACTCTGAAATATATAATTAGACTAAGTAAAGTTACACAAAGTCTGTTAAACAAACTGCCATCATTTAATTATATAAACGTACCCAAGGTCTATGCAGACCCACAGACTGCACACAACTACGGCTCCAGCAGCCCCTCAAGCAGCCATCTATCTGCTCAGCATGCAGGCACCTATAATAATGTTAATGTAACAACAAACAGTATAAAAGTATTGAACCTCTAAAACACACAAATCTCAGTTCCCACATCGTCTACTTCTAAAGGGGAAAAGGTTAACATAAACATCACGGAAAAATAACAATCATATACTTCATACCGTTCATCTAAGGTGTAAAAAGCTAATAACATCTCACATCTACGAGATAACTGTGGGCGCCGCCATATTTTTTAGTTTGTTTCTATTTCTGTGGTTTGTTTACATCGCGCGCCCTTAGCGTCAACTAACACAGCTACCTCACATGTGCGCGAAATATAAAATTGCAACAATTACTCTTTCAATCAATTTTGTAATCACTCTATACATAATTCATAATTATATGTCGATATAAAAATGTTGCATAAACATATTTATCACATATCTCTCTATTAAACATTATGAATTTAAACAGCGTAATATGATAAATGAACGCCTACTCAAAACTTCTGTCAACATCATAAACAGGCATTTTAATTATCATAATTACCTCTATCAAACATCTTTATCCACCTCAAATAATGCATTAACAATCACTCTAATACATGATTAAACTCAATTATCTATTCTACAAACTTACGGTAAACTAGCTGCAAAGCCACGCCTTGGCAAAGGCAAAACAGCAGGCCCGGAAACCTCGGAAGTCTGAACACAGGCACAGTGACAGAATACACCCAAACTTGACCATGTCAAATGTGCTTCTCCGATGTTTCCCTATATAGTCCAGTCAATATATGGTCTTGACCTCGGCAAAATTGCAACACGGGATTTTTTTTCGGAATTCTGTTCAGGAAACTCCCCTTAACAACCAAAAAAAAGTCCCAAGAAATCGAAGTTGCGCAAAGTGGTTTAATTTGCATAATATGCAAATTAGGTATTGTTTAAATGTAAAAATATTAAATTAATTGTTTTAAAAAATGTATATACTATATTGACGCCAGAAAAGTATGGCAACCCAATATTAGGATCATAAAGTAAACGATGAACGCATACCCGTACTAGTAATTACTACATAATTTGCATAATATGCAAATTAGGTATTGTTTGAATCTAAAAATATTAAATTAATTGTTTAAAAATATTTATAACCTATATTGACGCCAGAAAAGTATGGCAACCCAATATTAGGATCATAAAGTACACGATGAACGCATACCCGTACTAGTAATTACTATATAATTTGCATAATATGCAAATGAGGTTTCCCCCCAAAATCAAATATTCCATATTGTTGAACAAATAGACTTGATCGAGTGGATGCAAATGATATATTTTAAAGGTCAGATATGAAACAGGTTAGGGTGACACGCAATCGAAACGTTAGCATGAAAGTACTTTGCATAATATGCAAATGAGCTATAGTTTGATTGGATCAATATGAAGTTCTGTATTGTTTGAAATGTAGATGCACTATAATAGCCAGAAGAGTGTGCACATCTTGTATCAAAAGCCAATATACCGTAACACACGGTGACACGTATATCAGTTCAACATAATTTGCATATAATTTGCATAATATGCAAATTAATGTCCACAAAAATGGTAAAATATTGCACATTTTTAATAAAAAACGGACTTGTTGAGTGAATACAAACGATAAAACCTATATTTATCAGGTCAGTAGTACCAAGTATTTTTTTTAGACATCCTACCAAAACAGTAGGCCTGTAATTAAAGTGCTTTGCATAATATGCAAATGAGCTATTGAAACGGTTGCTGATAATTTTAGTTTTGATGTAACTTTGCATTTACAAATGAATGAAAACTATAGGCTACAGAATGGTAATCAATTTGTACCAAGTTCAACGAACACATGAGTCCAGTCAATATAGGGTCTTGACCTCGGCAAAATTGCAAAATGGGAATTTTCTTCGGAATTCTGTTCAGGAAACTCCCCTGAACAACATAATAAAAGTCCTAAGAAATCGAAGCTACGGAAAGTGGTTTAATTTGCAATATATATAAGCTAATTTGCATATATCTGAAATGTGGTCAGGGGTCATTTTCTATTTAGGAATAGTACAATATTGATAAAAAACGATTATACTAGGGTAATATAGGGCAAGGAATCCATTAACGGTGCTCATTTGCATGTGTCGTATAGGCAACTCCCTAAAATCCATGATGGCTGCCCCTAATTTGCATATTTATGAATATTATTGTTTTTAAGTGGTTACATCCTGTAATGAGCAATCATTCCAATATGTAGTGAAGCTATTTCAGATTAGTTGCCACCTTGGAAACCTCTATCAACGCATATAATTTGAATAATTGGGTTATTTACCTAATTTGCATATTCCCCCAAATTGAGTATATTGGGAACCCGGAAAGTAAAAATGACAAGTTATACCACTTTTCCAAGGTTTTGGGGGGCAACAAGTCCATTTTTTATACTTATTTCCATATAGCACCATGGCAACCTTCTTAAATCCAAGATGGCTGCTCCCCAAGTTTCACATGTAATGATACACAACTTCATTCTTTTGGTTATATTAGAACAATATTATATTTTTTGGACTCTCAATTATTCGAATTAGCAATCGGAATACTTAAATTTCAATGTGCTAACAGTGAACAAATTATGCTCTTAAACTAAATGCTGTTAAAGTGGCAAATATCATTATCTCCTTTAAAACACCAAAGACGGCCATCTTGGATTTATGTGGGTTGCCAAGGTGATACGTCGAATTAAGTATCATAAATGGATTTCCTGCCCCCAAAAACCTTGGAAAAGTGGTATTTCTCGTCATTTTTACTTTTCGGGTTCCCAATATACTCAATTTGGGGGAATATGCAAATTAGGTAAATAATAAAATTATGCTAATTATATGCATTGCTAGAGGTTGCCAAGGCGGCAACCAAGCTGAAGTATCTTTGATAAAAATTTAGAACACGATTAAAGAAAAAACCCTATAATTATTGCTTATTAGAGGCTGTAGCCAATGAAAACCAATAATATTCATAAATATGCAAATTAGGAAGCAGCCATCTTGGATTTCAGGGTTTTCTCCATATGGCACTCGCAAACGAGCACCGGAAATGGATTCCTTGCCCCAAAATAAGAATATTTGTTTTAATTACTAGCGTACTATTCCTAGATAGAAAATGACCCCTGACCTTATTTCATAATTATGCAAATTTGCTAATTATCTTTATAATGCAAATTAAACCACTTTCCGCAGCTTCGATTTCTTAGGACTTTTTGTATGTTGTTCAGGGGAGTTTCCTGAATGAAATTTCGAAGAAAAATCCCATGTTGCAATTTTGCCGAGGTTACCCCCTAATATTTGCTAGATTGACTGGACTAACAGCATACAGGACATAGTGCCTTCCAAATGTAGATGAACCTTCAAGGTGATGACCTGCTTTATCAAACAGGGTTTGATAATAGATGTATTATATGCAAATTGCATCACAATGGATGGATTGTCTTGCTCCCATTGGGTGTCATAAACTTTGTCATTACCGACCTTGACAATAGAGGCTTTATCATTTGCATTCACTCAATAAAGTCTGTATTTGTTTTCAGAATATGAAATATCTATACATCATAGGACATCTTAAATATGGTTAGTATGCTCCCATGGGAGTTGAGATGGTGCACAACGTATGCGGGTTTGAACTGTATCTGATGACTAATTGCAAGGGTAATAATACACCTCTGAATAGGGCACCCAGATTCATGGCGCTCTATAAATTCTATATTAATATTATTATTATTATTATTATTGTTATTTTTATCTGTCTTTTGTGCAACTTAATTTGCATAATTATTCAAATTATATTGGTACTATAAGTAATGAGATATGTGCGGTTTTTTCAAGCTACAATCATACATCTAAAATTTCAAACAATACATAATTTCATTGGTCCATTTAAACAATAGCTCATTTGCATATTATGCTAATTACTTTGATAGTAATGTTTTTGATTGCAAGGGTAATAATACACCTCTGAATAGGGCACCCAGATTCATGGCGCTCTATAAATTCTATATTAATATTATTATTATTATTATTATTGTTATTTTTATCTGTCTTTTGTGCAACTTAATTTGCATAATTATTCAAATTATATTGGTACTATAAGTAATGAGATATGTGCGGTTTTTTCAAGCTACAATCATACATCTAAAATTTCAAACAATACATAATTTCATTGGTCCATTTAAACAATAGCTCATTTGCATATTATGCTAATTACTTTGATAGTAATGTTTTGATTGTATGTCAAACTTTACCCTTTTTCATATCTGACGTTTAAAAAGATACTTTTTCATTTGCATCCTATCAATGAAGCCCATTTTGTAAACAAATATGCAATATTGTCTTTTTTTTAGAACTTAATTTGCATATTATGCAAATTAGGTAGCTATTATTAGAACGGACGTGTGTTCATCGTGTAGTTTGGGATACCAATATTGGGTTGCCATACTTTTTTGGCGTTAATATAGTATATAAATATTTTTAAACAATTAATTTCATATTGTTACTTTCAAACAATACGTAATTTGCATATTATGCAAATTAAACCACTTTCCGCAACTCCGATTTCTTGGGACTTTTTTTTGGTTGTTAAGGGGAGTTTCCTGAACAGAATTCCGAAAAAAAATCCCGTGTTGCAATTTTGCCGAGGTTACCCCCTTATATATGCTAGATTGACTGGACTAATACTAACACCTGCACTATAACATAAGCGTGGGCGGCGTATTACACATTAATTATCCGTCCGCGAATCTAAGTGTAACATGTGTTATAAACTAATTTGCATAATCGCAATAGAGTGTGACAAATAAAATGACCTACTTTGCATAATCAGACACAAGTGCAAGTACGTGTGGAATGTTAAATGAACTAACTAGCATAATCGGACAAGTCCGCCATATTATGATGTAATCTAGTCCGCATTCCCACATATTCCCCGCTTAAAATAGCTTTCGTCCCGAAAGCTCTAAAATCTAACTATGGAACATATCACAAACCCTCTAAAAGGTTACTAATTCCACAAAACTTGCAATTTTTCAAAAAAATCCTACAGAACACACACTGTTCATTTTGCAGTAATACAAAAAGACCATTTCTGCAGTAACACAAAAAGAATCCTATAGCCTATACACTATTTCTTTTTTCTACAAAAACTACTAGTAATCCTTGGTCATAACATATACAAATACAACATCGACCAAAAAATCACTTTCTACAAATGGGTACTGTTTAAATGCACACATCTATGAATATCATCAAATGAGATGACTACCTACAAATCTGGCTCCAACGACCAAAATATAAACCTGGCTTCCTGTATAATATCAAAAAATGTGAAACTTTTTATACTCTATCTGTGCCACTAATGAAACTTGGATCTTCTAAAAAAAAATTTCCAAATGCAAGTTTCTTAACCAATTTAATTTGTAGCCTATTCTCTTCCCTCTTTTCTTTTTTTTTTTCAACAAAAACAAAGAAAACCATGAATATGCAGTTTCTTCCACATGTACCATAATGCATACTCTATACTATACCCAAGAAAATGCAGCAAATCTTCCCCGCTTATTTCCTGCTGGACACTCCAAAAATGCAAAAAACTTCACCTATTTTATGCTGAATGCAAAACAAATAGTCAAAATGCATAAAACCTTCCTCGCTGCATAAAATGCATAAAATGCAGAAATGCTAAGAAAACCTCCCTCATTGCATAACATGCAACATGCATAAAAATGCAAAAAAAAAACTCTCACTGCATTAAACGCAAAATGCATTATAATGCAAAAACCTCCCTCACTGCATAAAATGCAGAATGCATAAAAATGCAAAAAACCTCCCTCACTGCATAAAATGCAGAATGCACAAAAGTGCAAGAAACCTCTCTCACTGCATAAAATGCATGAAACGGCTATCCTCAGCTAAAGGACCTTAATTTGTATAAACATACAACTTTTTACATTATCCACCAACCGGTAACAACCAAAAACATTCATAATTTGGCTTCCACTGCGACTCCCAGGGCCCCCACACAACCTCCCGGACACGCCCGATGTCGCTCCATACTGCATCAGGAGCAGTACACGCCTCAAAAGCAAAGGTTAAACTAGGCATGTATCCTACCTCCCTCGGATAACTCCACAACTCTACATCTATATCCTCTATCCCCACATGGTCCTTGACCCTATACTCTGTAGACGGTTCGGGACCCTCTCTAGCACCTGGAAACGGGAACTCCCCAATTTCCTCCTCACTGACCGACCTATCATCTATATCACCCCTAGGGTCAACATCACATACATCTACATCTAGATCGTCGACATGTACATCATCTACATGCACATCTACATCATCAATATCTACGTCTACATCATCGATATCTACATCATTGACCTCTACATCTACAACATCTACCTCGTCCTGCTGAACCACCGTTCCACCAGACACAACCTGTGTACCTGAACCTGTCAGCTCATCTCCCTCAACCCTAGGACTACCATCATGGAGTACCCTAAACACTGCTTCTCTGAGCACCTCGAAACGCTCACCCTGATGCTGGAGGTAAAGACGCCTCACCATCACACGTTCCCCCACATCTCGTGTTAATCCCTCAACAAACTGACTGGCCAGGGCTCCATCCCTCAGCTGCCTCAAAGCCGCAGCTTCCACCTCATCGTCTGCTGCATCTACAACCTTAGCATACAGACGCACGAGAGCCCTACTAAAACCTGCCAAATCCTCATCCTCACCCTGAACACGAGAATGGAACAAAACCCGCAAATACTGACATGTCTCCCAACTAAAACAACGCCTGAGAGCCTTCACTATCTCCTTGAAGCTACACCTCTGCTCCTCCGACAAACAGTACTCAACCTCCTCTCTTGCTGGCCCAGTGAGGTTGTCCACAAGAACCTTGGCCTTCCCCTCATCACTAAGTTGGAATGGCCCTACCAGGAGATTGAACTCCTCAAACCAGTCAGAGAAAGGCGTTTTAGTGCCATCCTGACAGTCCCCACTAAACTTCTCAATCTGCAATCTGCCCAGAAGGAGATCTGCAAAATCCACCGATTGCCCTAGAGCCAACAAGGAGGCAAACACTCTCTGTAGATCCATCTCTCATGGCTCTGCATCACGCCAAGCAGGCCTCTACCTCGAGAAAACTAAAAAATACCTGCAAACAAGGTAAACAAAACGCAATACTCTAAATTACTTCACAAAGTCAAACATTTCATAAGCGATACCAAAACACTACACTACACCACAATATGTGGGACAAGTCTGTTAATGTTCATGCCCCATATGTCGGGTCAACGCCTTCTTCCAACAGTCGCTACCTTGGTCGTCATTGCAGGCCATCTTTCCGAGCTGTCTTCATTAAAGCTCGGTCACCAGCACGGATTATCTATCCGAGCCGTCATCGCACTCAGGTCACCTATCCGAGCTGTCATCAAAGAGCTCGGCCACCAGCACGGATATCTATCCGAGCTGTCATCTACATAACTCGGTTTCTAGCAAGGACGATCTATCCGAGCTGTCTGCTTCAAAGTTCTGTCATCGCATCAGCATGAATTCCGAAGACTCATCCTCTCTGCGCCGTCGTTCACTGCAGAACATCTCGTCCAGTCCCAGCTCAGCGCCGTCGGTGGGTTGCCTCGTGAAGACCAGGGGGTTTCTCTCCTCATCTGCGTTCATCCCATCCTCGTCGCCAATTTGTCGTGGTTCGTTAGATGAGGCCAAAAAGACACGCAGGAGACAGTTTGTTAGTTGCCATCTGGTTATTGATTTATTCGGCCACAGTATCTCTCAAATGTAGATTCTCGCAGATCGAGACAAAAACCCTGCAATTGGCAGAATAAAAACAAAACATGTCATAGAATTTCAATCAAATATAAATGTACAAAAACATGATTATAATCTTGATGAAAATGAAACAGTAATTACTAAACAGAAATGTAATCCTCTTGATTAAATATATAAAGCAATTACTAATTAGTCTCAGAATCAAATCCATTTTCATCTTGATTCTCTTTTATAATCAATTAAATCAAATGTTATAATCATTTACTTGAATGACATAATCAAATCTAGACATGAAATCAACTGTGTCATGATCTCAAACATTAATATAAATCTGGCAATTAATGCATCATACTTTATCAAGCAAACAAGAAATACATCCATCTGTAAGTATTTATAATAAACCTCTATAAGGCTGATAAACACAGGAGACAGTTTGTTAGATTGCTCTATGGTATTTATTTGCCAGCCACAGTATCCACCATTGTTCGAGATACTCGCAGACAGAAGCAAAAAACCCCAAGGTCTAATGCCGACCCACTGCAGCACACAACTACAGCTCAAGCAGCCATCTATCTGCTCAGCAACTCGTACAGCAGCGGTAAACTAGCTGCAAAGCCACGCCTTGGCAAAGGCAAAACAGCAGGCCCGGAAACCTCGGAAGTCTGAACACAGGCACAGTGACAGAATACACCCAAACTTGACCATGTCAAATGTGCTTCTCCGATGTTTCCCTATACTAACACCTGCACTATAACATAAGCGTGGGCGGCGTATTACACATTAATTATCCGTCCGCGAATCTAAGTGTAACATGTGTTATAAACTAATTTGCATAATCGCAATAGAGTGTGACAAATAAAATGACCTACTTTGCATAATCAGACACAAGTGCAAGTACGTGTGGAATGTTAAATGAACTAACTAGCATAATCGGACAAGTCCGCCATCTACATATGATGTAATCTAGTCCGCATTCCCACATAAACAAATAATGTCACTTACAAAAAGAAAAAAATCGAATCAAATAAATGTTTTTAGAAATCGACACAAGAACTACTACTTTCTTGATGTTTTTTCAGAACGGGGGGAACTGCACAGACGGTGTTTATAGCTACACGTGTCAATGCGCTGATGGGTACACCGGTGTGAACTGTGAAACAGATATGGTATATATTTGTATGTAAACAAATAATGTCACTTACTAAAAAAAAAAATCGAATCAAATAAATGTTTTTAGAAATCGTTACTAGAACTATTACTTTCTTGTTTTGTTTTTCAGATATCAAAGAGTGTGGCAGTGCTCCATGTCAGAACGGGGGGAACTGCACAGACGGTGTTAATGCCTACACGTGTCAGTGTGCTAATGGGTACACCGGGCTGAACTGTGAGACGGGTATGTTATTATTAAAACCCCAAAAGTCAATTTTGTGTTAGTCTGTAGATTAAATATATCGTAATAAAATACTACTTTCTTGATGTTTTATTTTTTCAGATATATTTAACTAATACAGGAAGAAAACTAGAACATACCATTTGTGTTTTTGTCATTTGTCCTCCAGATATCGATGAGTGTGCTAGTGTCCCGTGTCAGAACGGAGGGAACTGCACAGATGGTGTTAATGTCTACACATGTCAGTGCGCTAATGGGTACACCGGTGTGAACTGTGAAACGGGTATGTTATACTTATTGCAAATACATTTAATATTGTCAGATTTTAAAATAAATAAATAATTTTATTAAAAATACTACTTTCTTGACGTTTTATTTTTCAGATATCAATGATTGTGGTTGCGCTCTCTGTCATTACGGAGATTTGACTGACACTTATTACAAACTAGAACATAGTATTACCATCTTTGTTTTTGTCATTTTTTTCTTCAGATATCGATGAGTGTGCTAGTGCCCCGTGTCAGAACGGAGGGAACTGCACAGACGGTGTTTACGCCTACACCTGTCGGTGCGCTGATGGGTACACCGGTGTCAACTGTGAAACGGGTATGCTTTAATTATGACTTGATTACTCGGGTATCGAATGTGAAATATATTTGAACCAGATATATAAGTCAATCTTTCCAATAAATTAATCAAATAATATAGCTATAACTAAATACATTGTTATTATCTTCTTACGTAGATATCGATGAGTGTGTTAGTGATCCATGTCAGAACGGAGGGAACTGCTCATACGGTGTTAATGGATACACGTGTCAATGCGCTGATGGGTACACCGGTGTCATCTGTGAAACAGGTATGGTATATATTTATTATGAAAACAAATAATGTCACTTACACAAAAAAAAAATCGAATCAAATAAATGTTTTTATAAATCGACACTAGAACTACTACTTTCTTGTTTTGTTTTTTAGATATCAAAGAGTGTGGCAGTGCTCCATGTCAGAACGGGGGGAACTGCACAGACGGTGTTAATGCCTACACGTGTCAGTGCGCTAATGGGTACACCGGGCTGAACTGTGAGACGGGTATGTTATAATTATAACCCCAAAAGTAAATTTTGTGTTAGTCTGTAGATTAAATATATCGTAATAAAATACTACTTTCTTGACGTTTTATTTTTTAAGATATATTTAACTAATACAGGAAGAAAACTAGAACATACCATTTGTGTTTTTGTCATTTGTCCTCCAGATATCGATGAGTGTGCTAGTGTCCCGTGTCAGAACGGAGGGAACTGCACAGATGGTGTTAATGTCTTCACATGTCAGTGCGCTAATGGGTACACCGGTGTGAACTGTGAAACGGGTATGTTATACTTATTACAAATACATTTAATATTGTCAGATTTAAATAAATAAATAATTTTATTAAAAATACTACTTTCTTGACGTTTTATTTTTCAGATATCAATGGTTGTGGTTGTACTCTCTGTCAGTACGAAGATTTGACTGACATTTATTAAAAACTAGAACATAGTATTACCATCTTTGTTTTTGTCATTTTTGTCTTCAGATATCGATGAGTGTGCTAGTGCCCCGTGTCAGAACGGAGGGAATTGCACAGACGGTGTTTACGCCTACACATGTCGGTGCGCTGATGGGTACACCGGTGTCAACTGTGAAACGGGTATGCTTTACTTATGACTTGATTACTCGGGTACCGAATGTGAAATATATTTGAACCAGATATATAAGTCAATCTTTCCAATAAATTAATCAAATAATATAGCTATAACTAAATACATTGTTATTATCTTCTTACGTAGATATCGATGAGTGTGTTAGTGATCCATGTCAGAACGGAGGGAACTGCACAGACGGTGTTCATGGATACACGTGTCAATGCGCTGATGGGTACACTGGTGTCATCTGTGAAACAGGTATGATATATATTTCTTAGGAAAACAAATAATGTCACTTACTAAAAAAAAAGAAGAAAAAAATCAAATAAATGTTTTTAGAAATCGACACTAGAACTACTACTTTCTTGTTTTGTTTTTCAGATATCAAAGAGTGTGGCAGTGCTCCATGTCAGAACGGGGGGAACTGCACAGACAGTGTTAATGCCTACACGTGTCAGTGTGCTAATGGGTACACCGGTGTTAACTGTGAGACGGGTATGTAATAATTTTGACTTCCAAAATGAATGTTTGTTAGATTGTAGATTAAATGAATAATAACGTTTTATTTTCAGATATAAATGATTGTAGTTGTGCTCTATGATGTCAGTCCGATTTGACTGTTTACGCTTACACGTGTCAGTGCGCTGATGAGTACACCAGTGTCAACTGTGAAATGGATACCGTATGTTTTTATTTTAACTTGCCTACTCGGGTATCAAATGTGAAATATAGTTGTATATATATTAGGCATAGCTAGCACTAGTATTTGGCACTCGGCCTATTTCTGGCTTTAACAAATATTATATATAGGCCTACTTGTTATTAAATAAATTATTATTATCTTCCCACGTAGATATTGATGAGTGTGCTAGTGACCCGTGTCAAAACGGAGGGAACTGCACAGACGGTGTTGATTGGTACACGTGTCAATGCGCTGATGGGTACACCGGTGTCATCTGTGGAACAGGTACGTTATTAGGAAAGATAACGTTTACTGTTGTATTATACATTCAATTATGGAATTTGGTAATTGAACTAATGAACAACAATTTGTTCTTATTGTTTTATTTTTTCAGATATCGATGAGTGTGCTAGTGTCCCGTGTCAGAACGGAGGTAACTGCACAGATGATGTTAATGCCTACACGTGTCAGTGCGCTAATGGATACACCGGTGTGAACTGTGAGACGGGTATGTCATAATTGTGACCCCCAAAATAATAATTTTAGTTGTGCTCTATGATGTCAGTACCATTTGACTGTCACTTAAATGAACTAGTAAAGAACGAAAATTAGAACATACCATCTTTGTGTTTGTCATTGTATTCAGATATCGATGAATGTGCTAGTTTCCCATGTCAGAACGGAGGGAACTGCACTGACGGTGTTGATTCCTACACGTGTCAGTGTGCAGATGGTTACGCCGGTGTTAATTGTGAAACAGGTATGCCCTATTTCCTTTTACGTTATGATATACTGCTAGCTTCCATCCTAAACAAACAAACATCTCAGCAAAACTCGTCAGAACCATTTTCAGTTGTTGAAATCCGGCAATAAAAAAACACTGGCTACAAAATGTAATGAAACTATTCGATTGTTGAAGTTATTGTGAAAATCCTGATTACCGTCAACGTCCAGCATTCGATTCACAAGTTCTGCAAGTTAAAGGGAAAGTACAGTTTGTGTTAAGAGGGCGCTTCAATAAATAATTTATTTGTGAGGCAATGGAACATCTAGTGTAATACTTGGAAGAGCACATGATTTTAAAGATAAAACAAACTCCGACTTTATTTGATCAAAATCGGTTCAGAAAGAGCTAATATATCAATAAATATATCCGATTGGAATAGTGTTTCCACAATTACAGTGAATTTGCTAGAATGACAATACGTTGTTATTTTTCTACAGATATCGATGAGTGTGCGAGCTTCCCTTGTCAAAATGGCGGCGAATGCATTAACGGAAGCAACATGTATTCATGCATATGTATTGAAGGGTTTACCGGTTACATGTGCGAAGAGGGTCAGTACATTCATGCATTTATCTTATTATAACTTGTCGAGAAACATGACGAATATCACTTCTATTCTTCAAAATCTGATGTATTATACAAATAATTAAGTGACTCTGTGGCTATGTAGGTACGGTATAACACTTGATTGTATGTTATTTGTCAAATTATGATTTTATGGATTCGAGAATAAATAGATGAAGATCGAAAGCTGACAAATTGTTTAAAAAATACATCTTTTTAATATGCCAACGAGGAAGCGATCAATCATTAATACATCATAATAATAGATAGAAAATGTATTCACGATATAATGTAGCAGTCACACCGCCAAACCGAATCCAAACCGACACGAGACCGAATAATTCGGGGACGTTCGGGATGCTAGCGGTTTGGTGTCGGAGTGGTATCGGAATTGTCGGGCTCTTTTGTTGTGACTGATAACCCCAGTTCGGGCTCTTGTCGGTGCCTGATAAAGTGGAAGTTCGGTCTGGTTTCGGTTTTGATTCGGTTTGGCGGTGTGACTGCTACATAATGCAGAGATAGTGTAAATACATACTTTCATGAAATTTTATTATAGATTTTATGAACTTATTGTTTGAACTTTTTCTTCGTTTACTAACTTTATTAATGTTTATCGTAGTAGACTTATTTTGATTGACACTCTTATGGCCCCGTTGCAGAAAGTGATACAATCGATTTGTAGTTACAATTGTTTGTAAGTCAGAAAATTTGCATGATCTGACTTACAATTAATTGCAACTTACAATCGATTTCTGCAACGGGGCCTATAACTGATATAATACAATATTTTGGGCTATTGTTTTGTGTCTTATATCATTTAGTTCTTATAATTCTTCTGATAGATTTGGACGAATGTGTCGGCGACCCATGTCTGAATGGAGGAACCTGTACAGGCGGTGTAGGAGGGTATACGTGTCTCTGCGTCGATGGATACACCGGTGTTAACTGTGAAACGGGTACGCAAACAAAAGAGACTAAAATACTTACAAGCATCTCATTTGTATGCCTCCGCAACGAAGAAGCCGGAGGCATGTTATATATAGGGTTGTCCGTCCGTCCGTACGTCCCGTTCTCGTGATCGCGTTATCTCAAGAACCGATTGCCGGATTCTCACCAAACTTGGTTCATGTATGTATCTTGGGGTGCTAATTGAACTGATTATATTTTGGGGTCATGAGGTCAAAGGTCACAGGCCTCATTATATATGCAAAAATAGCTCGTGATCGCATTATCTGAAGAACCGATTGACGGACTCTCAACAAACTTGGTTCATGTATGTATCTTGGTGTGCCAATGACCTGATTAGATTGAGGGGTCATGAAGTCAAAGGTCAGGGGTCATGAGGTCAAAGGTAAAAGGTCACAGGGCTCATTATAAATGCAAAATAGCTCGTGATCGCGTTATCTGAAGAACCGATTGACGGATTCTCACCAAACTTGGTTCATGTATCTTGGGGTGCCAATGAACTGATTAGATTTTGGGGTCATGAGGTCAAAGGTCAAAGGTCACATGGCTCATTATATATGCAAAAATAGCTTGTGATCGCGTTATCTCAAGAACCGATCAAAGGATTCTTACCAAACTTAATACATGTATGTATATTGAGGAGCTAAATAAATGACTAGATTTTGGGGTCATGAGGTCAAAGGTCAAAGGTCGCAGGTCTCAATATATAAATCAGCTCGTAAATGCAAAATCTAAAGAACCGAATGTCAGATTTCAATCAAACTTGGTACCTGAATGTATTTCAGAAAGCCATTGTAGCCATCATATTTTGGGGTCATGATGTCAAATTTCAAGGTCACAGGAATTATTATGCCATAATAGCTTGTAATTGCAATATCTCAAGAACCAGTTGACAAATGACCATCGAACTTGGTACCTATTTGTATCTTTGGGAGATAATACACTTATACGATTTGGGAGTCATAACGTCAAAGGTCAAGGCCACTGCTTGTATATATGCAAAAATAGCTCATAATTGTTGAGATTGCAGTGCACGAGGTATATCAACAATATGGTTGCTATACATCTGAGACTATAATGAAGATCACATAAATCTCGTAAGGTTGGTGCAAACCTATGAATAGCTTCATATGTTATTAAAATCATTTTAAATGTAATTCTTTACCAAACTGGTAGACAGTGTAAGTCCTGCATCAAAGGTGTACTATGAGAAAATATAGGATAGTTACAGTACGTGCATTGATTTCGCTACATATATTTTTTGCTACCATTATTTGAATAACATCAACATTAAAGATTGCAGATATCATTTACATTCTTAAAAAAAGAACATTTACACAAACTTCACGTAGCAGAGGTTTATCCAATTCATCGTGATAATATCATATTTGTATTTAAACGTTTTGCGGCAAAATGCTGAACGGCACATGATTTACGCCGCAAATGTTGTTTGATATTTTATATATACATGTATTTTGACAAACATTAGATATTGACGAATGCGACTCAGATCCATGTCAGAACGGGGCAACCTGTTCCGATCTTGTCAATGAGTTCTACTGCACATGCGCAGATAGCTGGACGGGCACAATGTGCTCTCAAGGTAAGATTTAACTTGTTGATCAAGCTCGTTAAATTCACATTTCTCACAGTGGTGAGAATGTTAAAAAAAACCCCGTAACTATCTATCATGATCAGATACTTATAGTTATATAGTTGATATAGTTAATCGAATGTTATCCATTAGTACTAATTTGTATATTTTTTAGAAGACCAGATATTTATTTTTATTTTTTATATATAATGCGATTTTTCTTGATCTTCCAAGATTCATAAAAACACCACGTTGTGGATCATTGAATGATCAACAACTTGCTGTCACTTATTTGTATCTTACTAGATTAAGAAAAACAGTTTCAATGCAAATGGTTCTATATGATGATGATAGATATATTGTAACGTTTTTACATATCAAAATGAAGTATGATAATTATTGATTGATGTAGAGTATAAACTGATCAATTACTTACCTTATTTTCTGCCATTTCAATATGGAAGTTAACGATGTCTGCAGCAGCTTGTCGTCGTGTGATAACGGTGCTACTTGCGTCAGTTTTGGTCCTGGGTTGGATGACTACCTCTGCGAATGTGTGCATGGTTACGCAGGCCGAAGATGTGAAATCGGTAACGGACGTATATTATATCAAGAAAGAGTAGCAATCGAATGTTATGTTGCAATTAATTGCAAGTTAGAATGTATGCACATTTCGCATTTGCGCATTTAGTCATATAAACCTTTTTAACCAATCTACTTTTTTCGCAACGGGGCTATTGTCGTATAGCCCCTCATCCAGAGTAGATGTGAACATACATATTACTTCAATTACTTTATGAATGAATTTTACCTGATTTGATATTTCTACTATTTTAAAAGATCATTTTACAAGCAGTTTGAAATAGATTAAAGTGATCCATTAACTCTGATCAAATCCAACCATTACGTTTCACCCAAGTTAGAAAATATCCGCTTCTCAGGCCTGAGGAGAGGTTGAGAGATTCGTGCCTCTAGTAGAATTTTATCACCGTTTACACCGTTCTTATCGGTTTACTGCGTGTAACCGGAGGAGATTATCTCTATAATACCACTAGGTCTCGGGGGGGGGGGGGGGGGGGGGCAGTTAACAGGGCATGGAATGTTGACGAAAGCTATTAAAATGGTTGAGTTGATTTCCACCGTGGTGGAGATCACGGCTAACTTAGTGAAACGTAATGCCAAAGTCACGTGGAGCTTCCACGTTTTCTTGTACCGTGTTGTTTGACTTATTGTAACATAATAATGAAATGGGTTTTGTTTGTGCAAGGGTCTCCCTAATATGGGGATACTTATGAATTAATTGTAGTCAAAATCAATTCAATGGGCAGTACGTGATAACATTTTACATACATTGTATATTTCCAATGGTTTCACTTGGTAAACTATCACACATCCAGAAGAATTACAAAATTATATTGGTTTATGATTAAAATCTTAAATATCACTTTTGGAAAAACTTCAAGATGTTAATGGATCACTGTAAAAGCATTTGCTTGATAAATTATCAACAATTATCAATATATCAATAAATGCAGCAATTTGTCATGTCAGTCAATAGCCGTCAATAACCGTAGACGGTTCCATATTTTTCCTCTGCAAGGGTTCAATATTGGTGGCCGCTATAGGCAGGTTTGCTGCTTAGACAGGGGTCACTATAACAGGTTTGAATGTGCATGTATAATATTTTGCTTGAACTGTTTTCTACTAAATATCGATGCATGCAGTAATTTTCCTTGCCATAATGGAGGGTACTGTGTGAGTTGCATTCGTATACAATTCAACAAAATGATATAATATATAGTGGCGTTTTACTTCATTTACTTTTGCATGGGAGTTTACCAGTCCTGTATGCTACCTACTATTCTAAAAGTTGTTCGATTAGATTAAACGTACAGTACTCATGCGCTTCACAATTTTCCAAACAGATATCAATGAATGCAGCAGTTTGCCCTGCCAGAATGGAGGAACCTGTGTGAATGGCATCGGTGCATACTACTGTCGCTGCCGAGCCGGATATACGGGTACCAACTGTCACAAAGGTAGTGGGTTTGTTTTTATGATATTATATTTAACCAAATCACTGACTTAAACTTTCCCTACTAAATTGTGCAACTCCTTTAGAGTTGATACAGGCTGCGCCAGGCTCGCACATGCAATGGATTAGTAAAGATGATCGTTAATATTTTGTGTACATCAACATAATTTAAAGGTACCAGTTTAGCACGTTCGTTCGTATAAGATTTCCTCATTCGCATACTTGTCTGTTTTTTTGTTGGAACATTTTAATGTTATGGATGTGAGGTAGGCTTTTATATGACAGATGGAGTTAAATTTATTTGAATTTAAGTTTGAATAACCTTATACATGTAATTATATTTCACACAAATCAGTTTTCGCTCATTTCTCTCGCATACAGGTACTCCAAATCACTTGTCTTTTCATTTTAAAAACAAGATTTTATTTGTTATTTTATCCGACAAATCAGTTGGTTTCTGCGACCTCCAAGGGGAATGGTACAACGAGCTCAACCGCCGTCTCGACATCGATCAGATCACTTCTGGCATGATCATGGGTGACGTCAGTTCACCGATAGCCAACACAAGCGGGAAATATGATTGTAAGTACAATAAAAAAAAAAACGTATTGTCCTTTTAATTATTATTCTCTAAATCCCATTGGAGCATTGGTACACAACTGATTTGTACAAAGTAAACGTAATATCTGTTCATAAATAAATGGCATGAATCTGAGATATATACTTATTGGTAATACGCACACTCCGTGATTGTATACTAGATTTATTCTCTGGAAAACTTTTATGATTTGTCTAATACGTAGCCAAAAATATCATTGTCGGATACTCGAATGCTGGATTGGGTCAATCGACTTTTTACTAAACGGGGGTCCCACCACCATATATGTGCCGGGCACTGTGGGTTGTTGTACCACAAGTCTTTAAATCTACCAACATACAATGTTGACATAAAATATTATACTACATGTAATGTACTGCAATGAAATGTTCCTGTATGTTGTTCCGCTATATAGCGGAAGGTGTGATTTTCGGATACTCGAGTGCCGACTGTGGAAAGGCGACATTTGGCTTTACACTATCGGTAGACGCAGGTGCCAGGACTACATCATGGGTGGGACAGTGTGGCATATGTGGCGGGGAGGAGATCTTATATACCACGTGGCATTCGGTCGACAGAACGGCGGGGTGTAAAAGCATACGAGAAGCTTTTAGGCAAGTATATCTATATATAGATCGTATATATTGTCATCAACACAATTTATTTACCAATCAATATATTGAAATAATAATTATAAGGTGATCCCTTCAGTGACGTAAAATTGTATTCAACGGATTCAAAATGAGAAGGGCGTTATGTTCCTGAAAGTTACTGCTATCCAGTCAGGTTAATAAATTATATCAAATCTTAGATATAGAAGCAACACACAATGTATGTGAAACAATGGATATTATGTCAAATCAACACCTGCAGACCTGGGTTTTAGCATGGTTCATAAATCATAAATCGTGTAGTTTGGATAACCTGGAATTAAACAAAATAGCAAACTTTAATGCTAGGGGGTAGTACAGTTTTGGTAAGGCTGAGCTTTAGTAACCAAAACCTGCACAATAACACTACAAACTAATAGTTATAACTCCACCATGTTAGAAAATTACAAACGACTAATTAAAAAGCCTGTTATCATTAAAGAAAAGAGGTTAAAACACAAGAGGACGCTTTCTAAGAAAGCATTTGTTTCAACCATTTTTCATACCAAATTATGCATGTGATGTTTTGTTGAAATAATGATTAGATAGAGAGATCATCAACAACTATTTAAAAACCTCTTAAAAACTTTTGAAAATGTGTAGGCATTTATTATTTTTTTCTTTAAATCATCGAATAAATCTGGGCCCCAGATTTATTCCGATCGGATATATTTTTTGATATTTCAGCCGTTTCTGAACCGATTTTGATCAAATAAAGTTTATTCTACCATTAAAATTGTATGCTCTCTCAAATTGTACACTCGGTTTTTCATTACCTCACAAAAATTGTTATTTCGCGCAGCGCCCTTTAACCTTTTCCCTTATGTTCATATTTGTGAGAAAATTACAGTTTTACAACGCCCAGGTTGCAACACTTAATTCAATTCATTGCCGATTTCAGGCAAAATCGAACATATTATTATTATTGATTTCAATGTACAGTTTAGACATGACAATAGAAGCAAAATAATACTATGAATTAACATTTTAAACTTTTGATCACAAGAATAATATAGGATTTCTCGGTCAATTTCGTAAGTTGGCCACACGAATTCATTTTGTGTGCATTCAATTTCGCCGATTTTGTCACCGCAGATTTTTTTGCAATTAAAATTCGTTTTTTAGTATTCGAATTCATACAACATTTTGTTTGCATTCGATTTAAAATGTGTTCCTATTTCGTAAAATTGTCATTCAATTTAAAGCGAGAAAATTCGTGATTACGTAATACCGCCTTTCGTGAAATCCGTTGCGAAATGCAAATAGCGTGTTTTTTTCAATTGAATGCTAAAAGTGGTAAATCACTTGACCGAAGAGCTAAATCGTATGAACAAAAGGCAATTTTGAACCACAATTGCAAGCATTCAGCTCAATTTCGTGAAATTGAATGACACGCTTATCAAAACGAATGAGAAACTTACGAAATTGGCCGAGAAAACCTATATCTACCTTTGTGGCTGTCATCTTCAGACTCCGTCAGCGTTATGTATTTGTATTGTGATCAAAAGTTTAAAATGCTTATATAATATAATACAGATGAACTTTCAAACTTTCATCAGACAAGTAATAATATGTTTACCTCCATTTGCTTGTATAGGGTCGGACAAGATAAATGGACGCGGTATAAACAGAGACAGGTGCCAGCCATGAAACCCTGACACCATAGTGGAGACATCACTCATCTATCACAAATTTAAAAAAGCATACTTTCTATAATATAAACCAATTACCAATGTATGTACATAGCACGAAAAAAGGTCACATGTAATACAGTGGAGTCTTGTTTTAGATGTAATCGTCAGCCATGTGAAATATATATATATAACGTTTTTCATTCTTTAATTGTAGAGGGTGATATCAACTTGTCAAGCCACATATGCTTTGACTGATGCACCTTATTTAATTTACCAACAATGTGTTTCTTTGTTTTTTCTATGTTTTACATATTCAAGTTGATTTGTATATGTACATTAGAAATGTTTATATTATGTTTTTACTGAAATTTAAATAAAATGGATCAATCAATCAATCAACCAATCAATGAGGTATTTGGGACCATACAACATTACCTCGTTATACATGGTATCTTGTTTAATACATCAGGGTGAAAAAAAAATACAATGAACTGGAACCAGCGCAATCCCCTTGATATAGGAGGGTTTTCTGCTTGCTACCTCAAAGCTCTTTATAACATTCTAATGTACATTTCCCAGGCCCCATATTCATAAGAACCCCGCTAGCTTAGTTCCATACTAAGTGTATTTTATACGATACGGTTTAGTGAGCAACAAATAGTTTCCCAGGTACCAACTAAGGCTATCTGGTCCAGCCTTTAGTACCCACAAAGTTAACCCCAGTTCGCAACTATTAAAAAGATTATGTGTTTAATTCTTAAAATTAGTCACATCATCCAAAATAGACTTAGCAGGACACTATTACTTGCGGGGTTTTATGAAAATGGGTGCTCTTTCCCTCAACTTATCCTTATAAAGTCGTTCCATGACTTCCAATTGTGCGACTTATAATTAAGTTTTCCCTATGATCATATGCCTCGTTAGTTGTTCCCTCGACTTAATAATCGTGACCATTATTTGTAAGTCGTGGGAATGGGAATGTAAAATCTTATGTAATATTGCATGTCGCTATTGCTGCTCAATACCCATATATGTATACAGAAGACAAAAAAAATATATGTCATACCGTGCATGAACATTCTATTTATGAATTTGCTGAAAAGATATGGTTGCTTTTGCAGACAAGTATCAATAACATAGTCTCGCTGAATATTACTTCGATTCATATATAATTAAACATGTAAGGGAACCGTTACCTTGATACCATGAGTCGTATGAAGTAAAAACCTGTCAAAGCTGATCTCTAAGTGAAATAAAACATAAGATTCATACTTTTGCATGTTGTGTCACACAAACTATTTTCTTCATTTAATAGCAAATATGTATGTGGAATTGTATATTATGTCTGCGTGTTATGTACTTCAGATTGATGGTGCTATATTAAATACATGTGTTTCCCGAATGGACATTTACACTTTCTTATCTGGTGTATGTTTATCTCTTGGCTGTACTGGAACATCATATCCTATATATGTTGAGCATTGTTTAAACCTAATTCCGGGGAGGAACCTTGGTCAATGGCCTTTGTTCCTCCCTCCACACTGTGAATTTACTGTTTGTATTGCCTAATTTGTTATATTTGATGTATTTTACCTGTTGTAATAATATTGCTGATATGAATTGTTTTTACCATGTATACTTTCTAGCTATCTGTATATTTTTAAATTTAAGTTGTGGAAAATAAATGAATTTCAATTTCAATAATGCTGTTACGAACACTCCTGCGGCGCCACAATTGATCATGTTAATTGGCAACTCCGTTACTATGTGCAGAACATAAGTTGGATGGCGAGTATTATATCAGTTTGATTGGCTATAATTATACCTGTCAATGAGTCAGAATGATTTATGTTAAAAGGATTTTTCTAGTCAGAAACATGAACAAATATGAACTTAAATCTATGAGACAAGACTCCTGATATTAACTCCGGAATAAACAATTTTACAATCTATAGTTATCCGACTATGTTACCATGGTTACCTATATATTTAAGCTGGTAGTCGTCAATGAGGGAGAAATAATAATTCTTCTTTTTCTTGCCAATGTTGTGTACAACTAGATGTTCTATGAATTATTTCTCCCTTGATGCCTCTGTCAGGCTGCGTGGTATTTCAGACTGATTTGGGGAAGGGGGGGTGTGAAAGGCAAGATAATTCACCCCTATGTTTTGTATTGTTTTGGGTGAATTATTTTGGGCCCCCCCCCCCCCCCCCCCCTCTCGGTGGCTTCACCACCGGCTCTGTTGCATATTATATTGTTTAATTTCTTTTGATATACATGTATACCGGGACGCTAAATTTGTTTTCCTACGAACTTTTTGTCCTAATGAATTATTCATAAGCAGCGACGTGGGCTACTCATGAATATTCATAACTAGGATTGAGTTTGAGGGTTATAATTACATTTGGACCACCCTCACCATCAGCGGTTTCCGTGGCCTATTGGTCACGCTGTGGATTTCAAACCTTGGTATCATGGGTTCGAATCCTCTCTTATGACTCTTTTCTTTTGCCATAATACATTTAGTAAATGTATCATGCAGTTTTCACTGAAGTCTGATATCCGACAAAAAGTTCGTAGGAATCATGTGCGCATGCGCCAGAGACAAAAAGTTCGTAGGAAAAAAAAATCGCTACCGGGACAAGTATACCTAATATCTCAACAAGTCACGTAGAATAGTGTTTCAATCATGTATGTATATAATTATCGGATTTAATAATGATCTATGAAAGTTATCAATTATATATTGCCTTATTAGATTGTAAATGTTGAATGCGTTTTTTGTGTTGCTATTAACAGAACAATACGTAATTTATGAAATTATAACGTAATAATATACCATATGTACATGTATCATGTTTTCAATATTTAACTAAACGATTAAGTCATATGTTGTCATCAGCCCAAACTGGACGAAACGGGTGACCTATTATATAGATTGTACTTATAAGCTATTCTGTATATGAATATTCGTCTTAAATAACATCAAATTGTTCGCCCTGAAAAGTGGTAAAACCATACCATTTCTCTTTCCCATAAATTATGTGTGAAATACAAATGATAAATCTATAACTCATGTTGATGAAAACAAACAACAGGTGTGTCTGTATAGATTTCTTTCCAATAAAATATATACATAAACAAAATGTAACGGGACAGCATACAAGTACACTCTACTATATTCGTTGGCAAGTTTATAGGGTCCTGCCTGTGTGTTATTGCTGATATTTAATCAAGAAATATTACTTTAATGATGTCTATCCTTTTTATGGGTGAAAATGGTACTGAAGGGATTTGTGAATTTACCACTTTATTGTTACATCTTAAACATGTATGTTTAACATTATTGATTGGGAATATTTTGTACGTGCCTTTTTAGTATAATTATATTACAATGGATTTCATTTGGAAACGTATCAAATAAACATACAATATACTCTACCAAAAAGGTTTATTATATGATTGTATTGTGATTAATTTTATCTATCTGACTTAAATATTAGAAAGTATATGTAGAGTAAACGTTTTATTTTGTACGCATTTCATGTTTGGGTGCAAGTGCACAAGTTTGTAAATTATGCATGTGTGTGTGCGTGTATGTGCGTGCGTGTGTGTGTTTGTGTACGTGGGTGGTAGGTAGATCATGAAAAATACAAACAAATATTTTTGATTATGATTATGAAGAAGAAAAAAGTGTGGGTGTGTGTGTATGTACGCACATGCAAGGGGGAGGGAGGCGTCGAGTTTAGTTGTATACTAGTAGATTGAAATCATAAGATAAAGTTTGCTGACTCATAGTCATGCACCTAGGTTGTAAGAAATATGGTCTCATTCATTCACAAAATAATTTGTATCAATGACAAAGAAGAAATTTAACCTTTAAAGGGATCTGGTAACTTTGTAGACATGTGCACAAATTGATGAATGGTTGGTAAAAGGTGTATGTGTATGCAGTAATGTGTGAATATTTCACAATAAATGGATGTTAAATATGGCCAAGTAATGAGCAAAAATGCAAAGTGATATTCGCAAGCTCATATTGCACTGACTTTGTACACAGTTATAACTTTCCAGTAGATAATTAAAAATCCGTATAGTTCAATCTTAAAAATCTTTTTAACGAAAATGAAGATTAAAAAACCCAAGCCTATTCCATGCTTATTATATTGGTAACGCAAATACAACAAGGTATGGGAGAACCACTACAATTCTAATTAAGTACGACTTCAAATCCAAAGGCTCGAGTTTAATTTTGTTGAATTTAATCACATTCCATTGCTTAAATCACAAAATAAACATTCATGTATTTGAATTGAATTGATATCACATGCAACGGTAAAATGAATCCCTAGTTAAACCCAACATACATATCTTTACAATTATATCACTCGTACAAAAATAATATGATTTTGATTTGTTCAGTATCATAAAGAGTTACTTCTTAAATTTCAGATGTGTATACAATATTTCAGCTGCACATATTATACTATTTCAAAAACATGTTATACAGAAATATATTTTGGTATATTGGAATGAAAAGAAGCTTGATGTATTTAAAGGACATTATTTTGTAAAAAAGAAAGAAAAAAAGTAATATTGAAATATTAAGCCATCAACACTTTATCGGACCTCCAGTTTAAAATGAAGTGTCTCTCTTCAGTTGCCACTTCAGAAATGAAGAGCTTAATTCCAAAAGGGGCTATATCCACTTTCCATAACAAATGAGTTAACGATATCAGCGCATTAATAAACTACGTAGCTACCGTATCTAGAAATCTGAATTTTATGGAGCGTTCAATTTTCATATTCCCATAGGCACGTGTACAAAGTTGGACAAAGAAACCTGATTTTCTCCGAAATTGAAAAAAGTGGATATAGCCCCTTTTGGAAATAAGCTCTTCAAATATGCTCACCTGTTAGACACTGTCTTGGGGTGTTTCAAAACGGAGTTGAACCTAACTATTTGGAAGACCGTTATTTAGTTTCCTTGTAAAATTGGTGAAACAGTTTTTCTTTAAAAGACAGAGTTTGTTAAAAACAGTTATATTTGTTATTATGAAGGAGCCTTGGGTTAGCTCACATGTTAGACACTGTATTGGGGTGTTTCACAGCACAGTTGAACCTAACTATTATGAAAAACCGTTATTTAGTTTCTTTGTAAAATTGGTGAAACCGTTTTTCTATAAAAGACATAATTTTTGTTAAAAACTGTAGTATTTGTTATTATGAAGGAGCCTTGGGTTAGCTCACTTGCTAGACACTGTCTTGGGGTGTTTCACAACAAAGTTGAACCTAACTATTATGGAAGACCGTTATTTAGTTTCTTTGTAAAATTTGTGAAACAGTTTTTCTTTAAAAGACACATTTTTTGTTGAAAAACAGTGATATTTGTTATTATGAAGGAGCCTTGAAGTTACTGATAATTATTTTTGATACAAGTCTCAAATGGGTTAATTTTTTGCTTTTCAAAATATCTATTCCAAGCATATAAATGGCCTACCATAATGTTAAGTTCAACTTAGTATCTTTGTGAAACATCCCCAGATAATTAGCACAATCAATAATATTAAAGAAGACATGACTGTATGAAAAGCCCTTACCAGTTTTATATAAACCCTTCCTTGGAAAGATTTGTAAATAACGATGATTCAACAGAATTGCATTCAGATCAAAATTCATGCATTGAAAACTTAAAACATTAATTTGCACATCCAATGATATAAAAGGGATAGTGAGTATTGGTAAAGGGGGGCAATTCACAAAATATTTTTTTGTGAGATAATGAAAGACTGTCAAATTTGAAAGAAGATACAATTTTAATGACAGAATAAACTTTATTTGAACAAAATCGGTTCAGAATCGGCGGAAATCTCCATAAACATATTTTCATTCAAAAATTCTTCACCAGGGGATATTTTGACTTTTTAGAAAAAAGAAGAAAAAAAAACGCTTGAAGACTACTTTGAAAAAAATCTGAATAGGTTTTTAAAAAGTTGTTGATGATATCTCTATTGAATCATTATTTTAACAAAACATTAAATGCACAATTTTGTATGAAAAATGGCTAAAACCAATTATTTTTTAGAGAGCGCCCTCTTGAGTTGTAACTGCTCTTATTTAATGATAATAGGGGTTTTACTTAGTCATTTGTAATTGTGTATACTTTTCGAGCATTGTGAAGTTATAACTATTATTTTGTACCGTAATGGTGCAGGTTTTGGTTACTAAAGTTAAGTTTGACTAATACTCAACTATCCCTTTAAGGAAAACATGATTGTCCTTCATGGTAAATATGAGAAGGCATTCAAACTTAAACAGTAATTTTAACCCTTCCTTGAGGGATTTTTAAAGATGATGATTCAACAAAACAAAACATTATTTTTCCCTTCATTTCAGTACTTAGACAATTAACTCTTACAATATTTCAGGTGTACAGCAATATTTCAGCAAATTAAAAAAAATATGATTGTAACAAATTGTATTCAGATCAAGATTCGTACATTGAAAACATAAAACATTATTTTCCTTCTTTTTCAGTACTTAAGACAATTACCTCTTACAATATTTCAGGTGTAAAACAATATTTCAGCTTATACAGTAAACATAATAAGAAAATAGACATATCTTTTTAAATCACAGTCTCATGAAATCTGTGTGTAATTTAACTATTAAAAACTAAAATTAATGATGAAGACTGGTCAGTACATCTAAAGATTTTATTGAGTTACATCTCTGATAAATAAAATATAACTAATTAGTTGACTCGCAGTATCCATCAAGTACCCAATTTGTATTTGTTTACCATTTTAATTTCTTTTTATCCATCAGAAATCAAATCACCAGATAGCATGAACGAATGCCCGATGGATAGAAAATTTGCGATATCAAATTATCCGGTGGTGAAAGTCACCTCTAGAGCTTCATGCACAAAACATTCCGTCGGATAGAACAACGTACATTGTCTGACAAGGAACCGCATTCACCGAAAAAGAAACAGACAAGAAACGCGTACGAAGGGATTGATAATTTTGTTCTCCATCGGGCGTCCGTTAATGCTATCTGGTGATATGTGACAAGGGCTAAACAATTGCAAATTTTGAAGTCATGATACAATCTGACACACAGCAGTATTTTGGAGAAACAAATCATACATTATGTATAATAGTAAGATCAATAATTATACTAAAAATAACTGTACTATTACTGTTACTACTAATACTACTATACCGTAAACCGGGGTGACTTTGGCCCCCGGGGTGACTTTTGCCACTTTTTGAGAAGGATGTATTTTCATTAGGTCTCGCTCTTTAGAACTATTTTTTTATTCTATACATTACCCTATAGGACTACATTAGAAACAATAAGAAATTTGTTCTAAAAAGTGATGCTTTATGAAAATACATTCATCTCAAAAAGTGGCAAAAGTCACCCCGGCTGCCAAAGTCACCCCGGTTTATGGTACTAGTATTTAGAAACAATGTTATCATCATTACTTTTAGTTTAGATTTCACTCAAGTTTTTTAGCACAAATGCTTTTTCAAAATAAAAAAATTACAACCAATATACCAGATTTTCTAAACAAATTTGCAACTAAAAGATGAAAAAAGAACAAGGGGCAGTTTCAGAGCACTTATTTGACAAATTAAATATATCAGTGACTTTTTAAATATCCTTTTCCTTGCTAACAACTTTATGCCTTAAAAGGGTGCAGTTTAATCAATAAGCAGCTTTAGCATCCAAGCCTATTAATAATGATGCAAGAAATATGTATGCAATGCGCTTTGGATCATCCCATTCTAGAATAAGGGCTCCATGCATCGGCAAGGTATTTAATCCACACTGCTGCTCTCTACCCAGGAGTATAAATTGGTACTTGGTTGGCTGTTCATTAGCCTGTACGGCCCTGATAAGCTCGGGCTAGTATGCTCCCCAGGGAGTTGAGATGGTGCACAAGTTAATTGTGCGATGGTGAATGGTACATGATGACTTAGAATAACAACAATGCAACACCCCTTAGAAACCCTACAGGTATAAAGCACTATGTATATGTATATATATGCAATCTATTATAATGTATTTTTTCTTTACATAAATATATTTTTGTATAAATTATAATAATTATCACAATTATATTTACTAATCCAACAATCCTTCCAGAAATTGCTCCTTATTGCTCCTAATTGCTATGCAGTTTCAACATGTTTTGAAACCACGATATGACTGTCTCGGATGGTGTAGTTTCGCCAAATAAAGAGCTGTATTGCCCCAGTGAGAAAAGGGACGCAACAGGCAAAGAAGAACATGGCACTATGGAGTAGATGCGTGTTGTCGGGGGATAACGTCTCTTCCTGCATTTCTTTGTAACCAAAGCGGTTGAGGATTGATACGACCACCATCGGTGCAACGGACATAGCTGGCTTGGTGAAGAGAGCATTGTAGCCAAAGACGCTGGAGGATAGCGGGCTCCTGAACATGGTTGTACACAAAACAAAAAGGAAGACCATTATATCAACGCAACTTTTAATATAAGAAACTGGAAGGGAAAGAAGAGTAGCGATATAATTAGGGAGAGGAACAAAGCAAAGGTAATAAAAGGAAAAGAAGAGTAGCCTACAGCAGAATCATCTGTTGCAACCGACATAGCTGGCTCTGTGAAGAGAGCATTGTAGCCAAAGACGCTGGATTAAAGGGGGCTCACTCCTAAATAGATGTACACAAAACAAAAATGGAAGACAATTATATATTAATGCAACCTTTCATATGTCGATATAAGAACCTAGAAGTGGATTTAGAATTTAATATTTTCTTGTAATGGGACAAATGTTTTTTTTTTCCTGGTCATTTCTTATATTCTAGAGCAAAATACATGCAATGTTTTGAGCATGATCACAACATTTTATTTTGAATCTTCAACTACCCATCGCGTTACTCTACCATTGTCTACAGTTAAACAGGACTTCGACGGAACTTAGACTGTACTTTGAGTTAAACAGGCCCATGTGTTCATGGGTCTGCAGAAGAAGACTATCTATTGTCTAGGATAAATTCAGACGTTTGGGGCATACTGAACCAAAAGGCCCTCTTGTTCCGTAAGTGTCCGCATCCATTTTGAAAGTGATGGACATCTACATTACATAATATCAAAAAATGGTACCAAAACAAAGCCAGTTTTGGTTTTTTGTGTGGTGGCCCCCTTTGAAGCCGACAAGAAATTGATTCAAACAATACAAATTCTTACAACTGGTCCATAGATCTACAATGCTTGTCTTTCAACAACCGAATATTAGTAGACTTTCTTAAAGCCCAATGACATTAATGGGAAAATTACAGAAATCCACTCTGTTGGCCTAACATTGATCAACATGGTTGAAATAGTATAAAAGAGGGTTCGAACCATAATCTCGTAAAATACAGATAAATAAGGGGAATTCCATCCGCCGCCGATTGAAAGGAGCAACAAACAGCTTGTTCGGCCCGCCAGAACTTAGCTAGCGGTGAATCTTGCAGATAGCTGATCGGCTAGCCGTTCTGCCAGGCGCAGCAGGGTTGGCATTAGCCTTTAGTCAAGGCTCTATATGGCTTGGAGATTCTCTATGCGATCGCGAGCTAGCTAGCTATGATAGAGCACGGGGTCAGCGAGCGGGACGAACTGGCTCCCATTAGAGCCTTTATGAACTTAGCACGCAGTAATTTATTAATGAGATGAAAACATTAACCAATCAGATCGCTAGATGCGGGTAACCTCTGCCTGACTCGGGGCCTAATACACGATATTGCCATGGCGTGTTCCATCATGTATCAAGGGGTTTATTTAGTATCAGACATTAATATTATCATAACTATTCTAATGATCAAATATGAGATACATCAGAGTAAAACTGAAGCATAGAAATACCTTTTTTGTATCCATATCAAATCGCACCTCTTTATTTTAAAAGCAACATATTTTGTAATGACGTAGCCTATTCTTATAATGGATGCGTCCGCATGGTCGGTTTAACGTGTACGGCCTACGCCAGTATGTTGCGGAGACCCTCTAACAACCAGTAACCGTGTATTGTGCAAGGAAGCGTGTTTGGTTTTACTTGGTTTTACTATGCAGCTTGATTGTGTGTCTATAAACAAAGACTAACACTCGCAAACGTCTGATCTACCATCCCATGGTAGATGAATATTCGTTATTTAATAGGTTTACATTATAAATAAACAACAACCAATATGCAAAGAGAGAAAGACTCTCTAGCGCTTCGGGCTCGATGTGTTTGCTTTTTTTATTCGCTCACTCTCCACTCGCACCGCTAGCGTAATTGTGCATATAGCGTGAGAGTCTTGACGAAAGACTAGGTTGGCATGTGCTTCGCATATGAGGACAAATATTTCAAAATACAACCGTCAGCAATATCGACCAATGCATTAATTGTCTTTCTAATTTTGTAATTTCTTCACGCCTACATGTTTTTTATATGAAAAATGAATGCATAAAACCACATGGTTGAGGTATAAACTTGGTATTCTCTACCCAGGCGTGCCCATGACATGACGAAAAGACCGAATGCTCCATTCAAATGCATAGAGAAACTGTTCTTTTTGTCATGATGTGGGCACGTCTCGGTAGAGAATGCCATAAACTATGCCATGAAGTAAACTCACTTTCTATGGTATTTCCTTTGATCCTCATCAATGATATCAGATATGCAAAGGTTGACAATCGTGCCGGTCGCACTTGGAAAGATTCTGTCATAAAAATAAATATACATTTACTTGACATACTAAATTTAGAAATAACACAAAAATACAAAAATTAAACACAATCAAAACATTATCCACTGGTAACTTCCCCTGAAAAGGTGTACATTTTGATAAGACATCTAGAAAGATATTTAGGAAATACCACCCGGTGCCATGGTCGTGAGTTTGATAATTAATAACCGATCTGGCACACAAATCCTCCAGCAAGACATTCTGTCCCATTAAATGCTCTCAAATTAAATGGGTCTCTGTTAGTTTGTAACTTGTTACAATATATGAGTAAATTATATAAAGTACTTCATCTTTATCAGTTTATGCCTTAGACAAAGGATCTGCCAGATTCGAAAGCTCTATTTTAGACATTTTTTAAAAGATAAAACAAATACATAGTTTAGAAAATAGTTTTGATTAAAAAAGCTCAATTTTCTTTTTATTTTCATTGATTTTCTACTTTTCAGCAGATTGATTCGAATAAGTAACCATGTATTTCTTTTTTTTTGCATATAAACTTGGAATATGAATACACGAGAGAACTACCGTATTATGGTGCCAGAAGGTTTATATGAAGCACTTCTTGAGGCATATGTCTGTACATCAAAACTAGCTATTATCATCATCATAACTATATTACTTATCATCAAGCAAGTGGTTTTCACAAATTATAATAATTAACATCACCATTATTATTTTATAATTGTATAATTAACTTTGTACCTGTCTACGATTAAGAAGAAGACAAGGAGGAGTGTATGACTTGATCCAGCCACGAACATCAACAAGCCTGATGCCATCTTGAAGTAGAATGACCAGATCAGCACACGGTAGTAACCAAAGCGACTCACTAATGGACTTATTATCAAGAAGATTATCTATAAAAAAATTAAAATGAAACAAAAAAGGGGAGGAACAAAAGAGAGAAAGAAGTTTAACTGTTAATTAATGCATGGTTTTACATATCATGGTTCTTAAAAACAGGCGCGACGATACGTTCGGAAAACACAATGCATTCGGGGGGGGGGGGGGGGAGCATTGTTTGTGAACAATGCTCCCCCCCCCCCCCCCCCCAATGCATTGTGTTTTCCGAACGTATCGCCGCGCCTGCTTAAAAATAAGACTATATTACAGGTCTCAAAAAATAAGGCCTATTGGCATGTGGCCACCAAAAATGAGATTAATGCCACCAGAATGTGTTGAATACCAAATATCACCTGCCCTACAGGACAATCAAAGTAACATGTTTATTTGTTCATCTTATTATTTGTTTTTCGTCTGCTCTTTTCCAGTTTCAAAGGTAAATATTACATATATTTCTTCCCTTCCTGGCCACCATGAAAAATCGTTAGTTTCTTCTATTCCATGAACCTTTTATATTCCCTTCATTCCATCATTTAAGTTGAAATTTCTTTCTTTGCAATCAATCAGAAAATTTGCATCAATTACAAATCCGCCTATTAGGTCATCCTTATCTTAGTTGTGTATATTTGTTATATTTATTTTCTTCTTAATTTCACATAAGAATACATATATGCGGATAATTGTGCGGGTCTGAACAGTACCAAATGACCAGGGATAATAATAAGCGCTTAGAGGCTGTTCTGTATTAGGCGCTATACAAATACGATATATATTATATGCTGACTTATTAAAAAAGAATATATAAAAAGCAGAGCTCTTTCAATTACCCGAGGCAAAATGAAGACAGATCCAAACATGAGTTTTCTGAGAGAGATAGGGAAGTCTGACTCTGGAATTAGTTGCGTCACAAATATTGAAAGGAAGTTTGCTCCGTATTCCGAGTGGAAAACATGAGCAAAGTTTGTGAGTATAAAAATGAAGAAGTTCCTGCCAAAGATGATTTCTTTGAACTGGGATAGAGTATTGGAGGTAGCCTGTTTAGTTGAATGTTTGACAGAAGACTCAATGTCCGGTTTGTGTGTTTCAAGAGAACGTGGATGGAGTTCAACTTGCGTCCGCACATTTTTGCCCGTGTAGTACATCCCTGCCCAACTGACGAGTGCAGCAAAAACGCAAAATAACTGGAAGGCGTGAAAGTTCTTCATGTTGTCAGAGAAAAACTCACAGAAGAGCACCGAGGTAGAACCTATCATAGACGCAACTGTGGTATACCTCAAAAGCCTGAGTCGGTCATCATGGCGAGTCGAGATCTCGGCGTAGAGTGCGCAGTGCGACAGGATGACAAACGTGAAGAGGGCATCCCACATGCACAGGGATACGGTGAGGTGCACACCTATCAACCATTCACCAGGTTCGTAGTGTTTCCATGGGAACCACGGCAAAAGGAAGCTCAGCACGAATAAAGGTGCACCATACATGATAGCGTGGCGTCGTGAGCGGAACGCCTTGATGCTGGAGTTGTCTTGCCAGTACGCGAACAGCGGGTCGTTGATGGCATTCCAGATCATGTAGAAGACCTGCGCTGCGTGGAACCATGACTCGGAGATCTGATAGTGATCTATGAACAGCGTCACGTAGTAGAAGCGGAACAGCGAACTAATGAGGACCTGCGATACAGATGTGGAGGAATACGCCAGGGCATTCCTGTCAAGTGATGGGCACACTTGAAACATCTTGGTAGATGTTGTTGTTGATGCTCAGCCTCTGTTAAGGTATGCAAGAGACAAGGAAAACATTATAAATCAAACAAGAGAAGATATTTATTGGTCTAAGTATATAGTTTCACATATGGATGCAGAAAAGGAAAATAATCAGGACTGCTGATCAATACAAATATGTTTAAATGGATTATAAGCCAGGTAGGGCATTCCAGTTGCTAAATGGCCACAGTCATTAGAAACATGATGGTCTGTTTGGTTCAAACATAACAAGAAAAAGAAGGGGAAAGAAAAAAAATAAACAAAAAGATATGAACTTAATTACTTGTAGTTTTAGTGTAAATCAGTTTTTTACTAGTGTGGGGTGCCAGGGTACATGTATAATGTCCTGGGGTGAAAGAGCTTGAAGCCCCCCAGGGGCATGCTCAAGAAAATAGTTTGGGGTCAGGTGTCTCAACATTGTATTCATTACATTGCAAGCTTTTTGAAGCCATGACATAGGGGACCTATTACGTTAACCCATTCAGGACTGATTGATTTCTCCATAGACCCTTGCCCAAGTATTTTCGAGACCTGAATGGGTTAAATGGGTCTTACCAAGGATCATTTACAATACATTGTAGATGAGGGTTAAAGGGGGTCCAGGGGGCAAACCGCAAAGTCCCAAGAAGATATCATTTGAATTTAGAACCATGTAATTATAAATTGAACCTTTTCTTAGCTTATTTTTTTAGCAGGAATGGATAGAAAAGATAACAGGTACAGCTGGTTCAAAATTATCGAATAATTGTGGGGCCCCACAATTATTACGTAAATTTTAATATGGATATTTCAGCCATTTCTGAACCGATTTTGATCAAATAAAGTTTATTCGGTCATTAAAATTGTATGCTCAAATTTGACACTCAGTTTTTCATTATCTCACAAAAAAATTATTTTGTGTAGCGCCATCTATACCAAAACTCAACTATCCCTTTAACTGACACATAGTGACAAGTACAATGTACAATTTAAGTTATTTGTCCCTGTTTGATTAGTTAAGAGAGAAATCTCTTATTTTTTATTTATTAATTTTTTCAAAATCGCTAAACGTCTATGTCTAGACGTTTACCTGTAGTGTATAGCTACGCACGTCGACAAACACACACATCGTTCAATATAAAATGTGACCTGCAGTCCGGAACGGTGTATTAATATTTTGTGTGTATATATTAATTATTATGTACGTGTCATCGATATCGATGGCACGTGTATTTACGTACGATCGAAGCTACCTACGTAAGAACGAGGCCGAACTATAACTTGTTTCTGTGTGTCGCTGTGTTAGTGTGTAATAAGCGTATTTTGTATTACTTATTTAATTCTACTATTATTACTCAAGTGCCGTGACGACTTATCCAGAGGCCGAGCTCGAGTTATCTCAATTCCTCAATATTATTTCCGAAGTAAAACAACAAAATATAAACAAAAAATTATTGAAGAAGTAAGGGGTGAATTTATTCTATATTTCTCACCCATTTTTATTAACATCATACCATGATACCCTATATACTATAGCTACATTCAAATTTTGAGAAAGATCTGCAGTGTTTGCAAATCAAAATTCAAAAACTGCCTGAACAAAACTCTGGCATTTTTGCTTAGTATAATTAGTTACTGATCAGTACATAATTATTGTTACTTTTATAGTCATATATTTCTCTTGGTTATCACTTATAATATAAATAATCAATCATTACCTCGTCAGATCACAACACCAATCATGTCATGAATAATAATAGTTCAGAAAAAAGTTGAACAAGACATAATTGACTACATGTGGGACTGACTATTATTTGTAAGTAACAATATAGCTTTATATAATACTAACTAACTATATAGTAAATTGTCAAAATTATAGGCAGGTTCAACTCAACATGACATTATTCATCTGCAACATTATTTATTCTCAAACAATACCATTTATGATAACGCCCAAGAAACTGTTTCCACGTAGATCCACCAGGCTCAAATCCACCTCGTAAAACCATCCATCGGCTGGTGTGACAGGGATTTGTGTCCTACTAGTGGCAAGGCCGTACACGTACGTACACGTACACGTGTATGAGAGAGAAGGGCTAATGGGGCCAGGGAATTGTGTCCGTTTGTATGTTTGCAAGGATAGGGATGCCACCGATGTGACAGGAATTTAGTGTGCATCCAGGGATATCCCCAGTGACGTCTATCCATTTTTTTATTTTATTTTTATTTTTTATTTTATTTTTATTTATTTATTTTTATTTATTTATTTTTATTTATTTATTTATTATTATTATTATTATTTTGTTTTATATATATATATATATTTTTTTTTTTTTTGGGGGGGGGGTCCGTTTTCGAGCCTGGACATACGTACGGAGACACACATACAGTATATATACACACTCAAAGACACATACGAGCCCATATTCTTTTTTTTGGGGGGGGGGGGGGGCGGTACGTAAATTGAGAGAATAGGGCACTGCAAACGAACACCTTTTTAGGTTTGGATTTGTTGGGGATAATTCATGCTCTTTCTGTGAAAATTAGGTCCATAAACATATTCATATTTATTTTATAAATCATTGCAAGTACGAAAGTTTTGGCAAGATATAATTGAATATTTTGATTTGATTGAAATTAGGAATGATGATTGGAATATAGGCTAATGTTTGTAGGATTGGCAAGTAGATCATGTAGAGTCAAATATTGTAACTGTATTATTTTGTTGTTGAGTTTTGGTTAGAGAGTACAGTTTTGGTCAAACTGAATTTTAGTAACCAAAACCAGCACCATTACATTACAAACTAATAGTTATAACTCCACCATTCTCGAAAGGTATGAACAAAATTACAAACGACCAAGTAGAAAAGCCTGTTATCGATTGTTTTTAAAGCGCGTTAAAACTCGAGAGGCGAGAGACTAAATAGAGAGATCATTAACAACTGATTGAAAAACATCTTTTGTTTAAATTTTTGAAAAAGCTAAGCATTTTTTTATTTCAATGGCTATTAGTTCAAAATCATTGAATAGATGATATGTTCGAATATGGAAACAAAGATTTTCTAATCATAAAAAGGGATATAATTATACTCATCAAATGAATCTAAATAAAAAGATTTTATATTAACAAATTAAATGTATTGTTATTATTAATCCATTAATCAATACCATAATTACATATATACACATACAAGTATTTAAAATAAACATTTATAGTAATCAGAAATTTAAACTAAATTACAATCATCAAGAAGAATATTATTATCCTAAATTACATCTAAGGTCGAAACAAGATAACATTTGAAGTTAATTCCAATATAAATTTGTATGTTTAATCATCCATGTGAAAAATCATCCAGAATGAAAATTCAATAAACACCACACTATTGAGAAATTTTATTCTAACATTGCAACTACATGTAAATCAAAACTTTGATATAGTTTACATTATTGTGCTGAATATAGAAACACAAAATGTAATAAAATTACAATCATCAAGAAGAATGAATCAGACTTATGTTAATTCAAAACGCAGACTGACATTTCTTACTACTCATTTCATTATAAATTCCTATTCTTAACACATCCACAATTTTTTTAATCCATGAACTCTCAATACACAAGCTGACAAAGATGGAGTTTCGACTTAAAATCCAATGATTAGGATAAGAGCTCAGAGTTCATTCATTTAATCACAGTCCATTGATTAAATCAGAAAGTTAACATATTTTAAATGAAATGAATATTACATGGAACAGTAATCTTACTTCCAGGTAATAACCCAACATATATATCTTTACAATTATATCACTCATACGATAATGACAATACAATATGATTTTGTTTTTGTTCTTCACCTGTCATAAGTAACCACTTAAATTTGAGATGTAAATAAAACATGTCAGCTGCACATAATTACTATTTCAAAATCACGATACAGTTATACTGGAATGTGAAGAAGATTGTTGTAAGGATTTGTAAAACTAAAAAACTAAAACAAAGAAGTAATATAGGTTATCCCATTCATTTTAACACTTTCGTCATTCAATTTCATTAATTCGTCATTCAAATTCGTCTCGAGGAACCACCAGAGCGGAAATCCCAACTTCAATTTCGTCTTTCGTCAAACAATTTCACACAAAGATCACACAATTTAGTCATTAGTCACACATTTTCGTCAATTGCAAATCAAATTCGTCGGTCACAGTTGCTGAACACATAAAAGCGAAAGCAATTTCGTCAATTGGCAACCAATTTCATTAAAACTCTATTCAATAAACAGTGCATTCTTGAATAGAAACAATCAAATTTACAAGTCTCATTCTTATTATGAAACGTGGAGGAAAAGTAAAGATTGTCAAGTAACCAAATGCATGTTGACTTCTGTTTATCTGTATTAGTGTACACATTCAATATTTGTAAACGGTTTGACCTAAATATGTTTTGTATATTTCTGAACATGTTATCATTTATTTTTCTCATGTTGCTAAGCCCCACCTCCTAAACAACCCTCCAGAGTAAATTCTATTGTTGACCTGTTGTGACATCATCTGTCAATCACTGGTCAGCTACCATGAGATTAACAAAGATGAAAGTACAAAAAGAACATCCACACAAAAGCATGCCCTGCATACCTCCATGCAATAGCTTAGACAGTGCTTTTCTTCTGACATAGCAACAGCTATTGAAATTGAAGGTGTGTGAGTTGGTATTATATTCAACCGTGTGATGCTATTGTGATTAGGCACTCAGCTTGGGTGAAGGTAACTTCTTGTAACTGAGTAGTGAATGGCTGATGATATCCCAACATGTCAACAATAGAATTCTACTCTGGAGAGGTTTTCAGAAGTGGGGGCTTCACAATATGGAGAAAAATAATAACTAAAATGTTTTAAAATAAACAAAATATGTTTGGGTCAAATGGTTTACAAATAGTTGATGTGTACACTAATAGAGATGAACAGAAATTAACATGCGTTTAGTTTGCCTGGCCACTTTAATACGCCCCTGCCCCTACCACCCTGCCGCCCTACTCCCCCCCCCCCCCCCCCAACAAAAAAAAACCCACACATACACA